>MU275193.1:160977-222449 GCA_022160315.1 Panus rudis PR-1116 ss-1
AAAAAAACTACCAACGCGTGCCGAGCTCACTGATCACGTGATCCATATGTTCCGCCTCAGAGCTGCCGCGGTTGTGTCACGATGTCCTCCTTTCGATGCACCTTCTACGTCAAGCCCTATGTAAGTACTGTCGAACTCCTAAGTTACGTAGTGTTGTGAGAGTGTCTCTTTGCTGTGTTATAACGTTGCTCAACAGGCGCTTCCAGTACCGTAATTTCTCGACCAAATTTTCGCAATTTCCGGATTTGCACTCCTCGCCGATGACTTCGATTGTTAATCGGAGACCATCAGCGGTGTCCCTGGGAATCAGGCGTTGCGTTGCGAAGATTTGGTTGAAAAGTACAATTATACTGAACGCTACATCTTGATGCAACAGGCTATTAGCTCTACTAGATCTAAAAGACTATCATCTCTTCGCCGCAGCGTATCAAGTCGCATAGGAATTCAAGTACTGTACAACATCGGAGCAGACGGTGTATATCTACTTATCGCTCCGAGTATGTCCGGCTCGTTACTGAGGGAACACTTGACTGATGAGACATGTCAACCCAAATGATCACACTGATTGTAGTTCTACAGGAATGAACGCCTGAACCGCATGGACTCCCCGATGCCCTTTCCTGCCTTCCCTCTGTCACATAGAGTAGTTCTCATTGCGCAAATCCCAACCCATGGCTCCCCTCGTATGTATAGCATTCCCGCTCCGTACGCTGCGACATTGACGACTTGGTTCGTAGTCCACCGATAGCGCTGGTGCTGGCAAAGATGCCAGCACTGTGAAAGTATTGCAAGAGATTCGCACACTACTGCAGACTCAGAACGAGCGAGTCAACGATGCCAATGACATTGGCTGGTCGCAGCTGAGCAAAGAGCTGAGGGAAGGGGATGAAGCTAAAATCAGGGATTACAAAGAGGACATTGACACACTCCTTGTCTTTGTGAGCTTACATATCCTCAATACTTTCATTTCTTGCCTCACTGACATGAGCTGAAAGGGTGGATTATTCTCGGCCGTCATGACAGCTTTCCTTATTGAATCATACAGGAATCTCCAAGAGGACCCCAACGACGCTATGCAGCGCGTACTCATGCACATTTCCATGCAGTTGGGAAGCTTCACTGTCTCCCAGGGCTTTGCCAATAGTACAATTCCACCTATTCCACCTCCCCCCGATTTTGAGCCTTCATCGGCTGCGCAGAGTGTTAACATCCTCTGGTTTGCGAGCCTCATTATCGCACTGATGGCTGCCTCCTATGGAATGTTGATAAAGCAGTGGTTACGAGAATACCTTGCTGGAGAGGAAACCTCCCCTCAGGCGCACCTGCGAGTCCGATGCTTTCGCTTTCCGGCATTGAGGTCATGGAAGGTATTCGAGATTGTTGCCATCCTTCCCTTGTTACTACAGTTGTCGTTGGGCCTGTTCCTTGTCGGGCTATGTTTCTTCGCGTACTCGATTCACCATAGCATCGGTTTCACCTGCATCCCATTGGTTGCATTGTGGGGCACACTCCTATTCGCGTCTACCTTGGCACCTATACTCGGACCCCGTTGCCCGTATAAGACAACATTCCTAAAGAATGCCATGGTCTACCTTCGCTCGTTGTTGGTCAACATCAAGCCTTTCCGCGTTCGATACCTCAAACATTCCTCCTTATCATCAAATTTCTCCGCGTATAACGACTCTCGGCGAAAGGAGACGCGACTAGAGAAATCCGATAGGCAGGTATACGAGGAATTCGACGTTGCTCAGGTCGATACAAACGACCTTGACGTCATCAACGAGCTGGACCTCATCCAACCCGACGACCACCTCTTGAGCTTGGCGCTATTGGATAAGTCCTTCTTGGACAGCCAGCAAGGTAACCTTAAAGGCTTCGTTGCTATGGTTCACGCATTGATAGGTCGTCGGCAACCTCGCTCGAGTGTCTCGAACTCCCTCCAACTGTACGAACAACCGTCCGATTTGCGATTCCTTTCGAGGGAGATCTGGAGAGCGATCACTCAGGCTCTTGCATATTTCCTCGAAAGGAAGAGTGAAATGATTGTCACAGCGCGTGGCACACCCAGCCCAGATGAGCTCGATTGGATGATGCCCGCCTTGTTCATCCTTCTTTCCTCGTCATCCTACGCATTGCCAAGTTCCGCGGAGAGGACACTCGCCGCTTACCTCAACTCACATTCGGGACTCAAGCTCATCATTGACTCAATCGTTGCTCCGGAGCCCGCGCCCAAGGATTGGGTGATCCCCTTCCCCGAGTTCCTTATGGAATCAGCACAACGGGCAGCTCTAACTCCTGGGCCACACCTTCTCGTGTGTTTCAGACGAATTGTTGCGTGGAAGATGCAGAATACTGCGTACTTGGCACCCGGTGTATGCTGTTGGCCTCGACTGGGTGACAACTCCAAGGTAGATTCGGCAACATGGATGGAATTGTCGAGGTTACTGGCTAGTGCATTGAGACCTGTAGCTCAAGGCCGTGACGTTGCTGCCAACGGTGGTCCCTGGTCGCGCACTTCTGGATGGGCAAATGACGCCTTGGTGTACTCCACATTCCCGCCATCGTACACCATGTCAGACGACATCCTAGAAGTCTGGAAGTCAATCATGGGATATCCCGAGAACTCGAGTATTCTTTGGGCTCTCTTGTACGCAATTGACTTACCGTCAGAACGGATACGCCTTCACTCTGTATACCCTGATTATACCGCAATCCCTTGGAATCCTGAATCCACTTTTGACGACCTATACTGCAATTTGTACACTATCCCGCCGCAGCTACGAGATCTAGCTCATGCTGCCGCACAGACTAGAGGGAACACCATTGGTAGCGCAGGTGCTTGGGTATGCCTATGGTATCACGCTACTCCAACCCTTATATCCGCCTTCCGGCAATACATCCATCAAGCTCACACAGCGCAGTCCATTCCAATGGCACAAATCCAACCTGTCATCGATACCTTCTATACGCGGTTGGCACGAGAAGTCGTCCTATACTTGGAATTCCATCTACTGAAGCGATATCGCGAATCCACTTTCTCCCCGCGTTTCACTGTGTCGCTTTGCAACGAGGCCGTGTCTCTCTTGGCTCCTGGTGGAATCCCTACTCGGGATCCTGACGAGTGGTCGAAAGATTTAAGGATAGCCAGAGGGATTCTGGAGGAGTTGGCAAAGCTGAAGATTGACAGTCTAAAACCGGTTGGCAAGGGTTCTGTGCCACCTGGGATTGGGCCGGGGATTGTGTCCGCCGCGCATGCACTAATCGCGTCATATTTGGATACGGACGTTGTTGCTCCCGGACATCGTCGCAGCTTCCTGGACTTAAGGAAGCTACCTGAAGGCACATGGAATTCCGTTGTTAATGGTATTGCCACTGTTCTGAAGGACAGCCTCAAGGGAATAACAAAGATAAACTGGGGGCTTACTTGGCGCACTGAAGTTATCGCCCTCCTCCTCTCCCGTACGGATTATCCTGTCCCAAACGTTGCCAAACAAGCCTTCTGGAAATGCATCGAGCTCGATAAGCGTGGATTCATACGCAAAGTGGGACTTTGCATGCGTGCATCTTCGAAAACATTCGATGCCGCATATGTGGCAGAACGTCTGACTCATATCTTGGGTTCCAGTGTTACCATAGACCTGACGGACTTAAATAGCGCAGCATCTGATTCTGAGCAGAATGGTGCTATTGAGGTGGGCGATCATAGAGCTGGGAGTTCTATGTCCGAGGACACAGAAGGCAATGCAGAGGACACGGAGGGCAAGGCAGAGGGAGCGGAAGGCAAGACAAAGGACACAGAAGACATGTCCCAAGACACCGAGAGCGAGACCTGAAGGCCTGACCCTCCTGTTCCGATACCCCAATCAGCTTCATAGAAGTGTCAATCACGCAATTCGTACCATACCCACTAGGTACACCTAAGCTGGACCTACCATCATTGGGGTCGTGACCGGCGGTTTTGAGGAACACGAGACCGGTGGCCGCAAAGCTAAAAGACAGCGAGGACAACAGTCCTCAAACCCAAACAGATAATGTAGAAGGTGTGCGGCACGGATGACAACAGCCCAGGGTCACTCGACACGAGCGAACTCCTCCGTAATTCCTACAACATCATCGGCATGCTCTGGAATGTCATCGTGTTGCTCCTCGTCGCCCATATTGTTACCTTTAGGGACCATACTGAATACCGACGAAGAGATCATGCGAGAGCGACCCGGTATGCCCAACGGGTTGTCTGCCTGCATTTACAGAGGCTACCAATTGTGATAACCCTTACTCTGACCTTGTAAGTTACGAATCCTCAACTCAAGCTCATTTCACGTGTATATACGTCCTGTGTAAGCTACAAAATGTGAAAGTCTGTATATATAGTGAGATTATCATACACAGTCAGAGGTGAATGTCCCATCGCTGAGGATGAATTAATACTCTTCTGAACAAGACGGGAAGGAGACTTCAACTGTCTTGAGATAACATCTTATATGTGGGTCATCACATTTCTTCCAGATAGGTGGGTCAATCGGCGTATGGCGTTGCTGTTCGTCGAGTCTCAGCTCTGTTAAATTGTAGCAAATAATGGTGAATGACATCACCTTTTCCCGCACGTGCCCAATGAAGAGACTTGAGACCCAACATCCGTTCCCCACGGAGAACGTCGTATCGGGCTTCCAACGGCACCTCTTCCACTAAAACGACATGTCCGAGATTATCTCTGCCATGTTCTCCGATCGACCATAGCGTTGAATCCGACACACACCCCGAATCTCCTGGAGAAAGATCACTGTCGTGGAACCCGTTATGTTCCCCGTCAATGGCTCTTGTGAATGCAAAGTAGCGTAGGGTATGCACGGCTTCTGCAAAGATGCGAGCAACATCGATCGTCTGCATTTTCGCGAGAGAGCATGCGGTGTCCTTAAAGACCTTCACTTCCTTTCCATTCTGTAATTTAATGATGCGTCCGAGTTTCAAGGATATTGCGATAGAGAGATACTCCAAGGGGAAGCTTTTGCCAAGTCTGATGAGGTTCTCCTAAACCAGGTTTGGGGAATAAGGTGAGTATCGGTATCGAAAACAGAGATCGAGACAGACCATAATTGTGTCCATAGAAACACCACTCTCGATTTTGATAGCCAGATTCAGATGCGTCAGTGGTTGATTAGGAGGGATGGGGAACAGTGTACGAGACAAATCATAACTGGTCGAATTGACCGTGACGCTAATAGCAGATGCTTCGCAGTCTCGTAAGGCAGTAGTCCACATCGCCAATTGACTGTGGCACCCTCCGAGGGGCTCGTCAAGTTCGATATGACGAATAGGACATGTAAGCCCGAGAGCATACAAAACACCAACGTCCCCGCAACGAACTGTATCGAGAGATCGCCAGAGGTGAGGGAATCGATGGCGTATGTTATTTGAATGCAAAGTTTGCAGTCTCGAATTCAATGCCGGATCTATTTCGTGATAGTGCACAATGTCTTGCAATGATCCCCCTAGGCTGAGGTATCTGATTTTGGGGAACATGCGAGTTAATCTGCGAGTGTCAAACTCTGCGAGAGGAGTGTGTCCCGTAAGAAGGCATTGAAGTTTGCCGAATATTCTCGCCTCGCCGGACGAATTAGAAAAGATGTAGTCAGGATCCACGAAATGCATGACTTCGAGGGTGGAAGACATATGTCCCAGAACGTCGCATATAGATACGCGATCCAACCTATAACGGCGCTCATGCCGACCACTGTGAAGACTCACGAAGGTTACAGGTGAGTGGACGAGCTGCAATAGCTTCGCAGCGGGCTTATACCAGTTTCTGTCGCTGTGGCCTATTATTTCCACTCGCCGAAGAGATTGCAGGGAGGCAAGTACTGGACCGACTATGGACGTGTCCAAAAACCACCCCGGTAAGTTCTGACCCAGGCAAAGAGTATTAAGACGGTTGCACTGCCGAAGACAACGAACCAGGCCCGCTATTTGACTTCGTGTGGACTTGTGAGAGCTATAGAAAACCATAGCAGCCTGAGGTTGAAAAGCAGTGGTCCTATTCTTGGTGTCATGACGATTCGGAGAGTCTGTACTAGTGGTGACTGATAAAGATCGCAGATAGCGACAACGCGAATAGTCCCCGAACTCAAAGAACGTGCAGAAGGAGCGCAGTGTCCTGAAGTTGCCAGTGGTCGGGTAGGACCTCGGAATATTCACCCAGAGGCCGTTCCTAGGTCCGCAGATTTTTGGTCAAAAACGGCCGAAGGCCGTTCGAAATCCGCAGATTTAGGCCCTATTTTAGGGTCAAAATGACCGCATGCCGTACTTTTGTCCGCAGATTTTCTGAGACCCATGGAAGATGCCGTTCGGCATCCGCAGATCCTGAGGTCCTCTGGATCATCAGATCGTCTCATTTGTTGAAGTTCCCACCGTATCCAACCAATGGCAGGCGTCGCTTTCCGTCAATCTGATCTAGAAAGCGAACCGATTCGAAGAAATGAGACGGCCCGAGGACGAAAACGAACTTGCTGGCTATGATTTGACCGTACATTTCCGATTTCCTCCAGATTTCTTATGCCGAACGAGCTTGAAGTATGTTACGAAGCCACAGATACATTCGAAATGCTCACCAACTGTAATAGATTGTCAAGGCGTCGCGCAGCGACGCCGGAGAAAAATTGGAGAAAAAGGCAAAAAATCCAATATTTTCTAAGGCCGTTCAAGTTGTCCGCAGAAAATCGCCGGATTTTGGGAGGCCGTTCCGCGTCCGCAGATTTACACCCCGACCTAGTCCGCAGAAAAATCCCGAAATTTCAGAACGGCCTCTGGGCGAATATTCCGAGGTCCTGGTCGGGTCTAGTCGAAGACCGGCAGTGGCGGCGAGGATAGGAATACCCAATTCATACATGAGATGACACGTCTGCATCGCACGTACGAGATCGGATGCCTCCAGAAACTGCAAGATGTTGAGGAAAACATCAGCGTCTAGTGTCCGTGGCTTATAGGATTCCACATGGGTTAAGGACGAGGGGTCTTCCCTTGGGCCTTCCAGAGATGCCATCGCCGTGGCGGACACCTGTTCATTGTTGGAAAAAGGAAGAAATATCCTAAATCTCATGTGCCACAAACATATGTACGGGGTACGCACCAAGGGGGGCTTTTCTTTGTACTTTGGAATCGCAGACGGATGGCCGTGCATTAACGCAGTGCTGGTGTCAGGAGGAAGTATATGACCGGTGACCAGCGAGGTGCACCGTGTCCTGGAGAAAGCAATGTACCACGAGAGGCGACGAGTCGGAATACCTGCAATGTGGAACGTTGCAAGGCTCCAAGGGATGTATGCGGTCTAATGGGCGCGGTGGCGTTTCGTAACTTATCCTCGTTTTTATAGGCACTTTCCTTTCACGTGACGTCCAAAATGTTGAAGATTTGACTGTTACTAACTCTGCGATCGTAGAAGAGTAGAACGGACCCAGTGCAGACATAAAATGACACTGACGAGCTACAACGTTAACGTTGTTAGCAACATTACAGACGTTCAGACAGGCTGCTTTACGCGCGGTTGATCAGGGTTGACCTGCGTTCGCAAAGCGTCGGGTGAAGATTTTTAACGTGGTGCACAAGCGGTGCCTGGGATCTGGAACTCGGAGACCCGAAAGGTCACTTGAACGCTTTTACAGCTAAATTCATATCGATAGGCGGGTCCAAAGAAACCAGTACAGCCGTCGGAGGTCAAAAAGAGATCTCAGAGTGTCAGCCGAGACTCGGGAGCAAGGTTGAACGTACTGCGATGATTGCTGCGACGCTACAGAAGCATTTGCGGATCTGTTTGCCGTTATACTCCGCAAGACCCTGACTATCCAGCTTTTCGGTGACCCGCCTATCGTTATGAATTTAGCTGTAAGTGGTCTCGTACCCAGCCGGTACTTGCCGCACCCCACCACCGCGCAGTACCGTCTGGCGCAATCTGCAGAGGCGACCCCCCCTGCCAGCTAGCGCCAGTGAACGGAGAGCAAAACCGATGAAATACACTTCATGGATACGATATTTTGTCACCCAGTGCTTTGCTTATGTTTTGGTGAGCAATTTCGATAAAAAACAATGCAAAGCAACGTCGATACGAGGAGCGAGTTGTGAGCTTGGCTCATGCCCCCTTTCCCGATTTGGTAACGAATCCATCAAAATGACCGGCGGTAGCTGGCAGGGGGGGTCGCCTCTGCAGATTGCGCCAGACGGTACTGCGCGGTGGTGGGGTGCGGCAAGTACCGGCTGGGTACGAGACCACTTTTAAGGGCTCAAGCAAACCACGTCCATCACCGAATGTCCCATCTTTCCTCCCCCGTGCTCAATATTTGATCGCGACAAATGCGCTATTCACGATAAGCCGATCAAGACCTCTTATTTGTTCGCCAGCAAAAGTGGTCTGACCGCCCTGCGTACGGTATGGGCATAATTTCAGTCAGGAGGGGTATTTATACCCTAGGGCTTGCAACGCCGTATCTTGTAGGCTTCGACTCTAATCCTTGAGTCTGTCGCCGGGGAAGTGTGGCCAAGGCTCTTCTCAGATTGCCCTCTTCAGTCGTCTTCCTTGCGCTCTCCTTACATCACGACAGCCATGGCTGAGACGAAAGCTGCTGAGACGATTACGCGGCGGGATAGCAGTGCGAAGGACCCAGAGAAATGGTTGGCGGAAGATGTCCAGGTTGAAACGACCAGCTCCGCTTATGTTGTCGATCCTGAGGCCGAGAAGAGGTGAGTGTCAATCTGGCGTTCTTCATGAGCGTGTTTTGACCATAATTGTGAATAGACTTGTGAGGCGGATTGATATACGCCTCGTCCCAGCCTCAATGGCGATATATTTGCTATGTTTCCTGGACAGATCCAACATCGTACGTCTCTGCCCCTTCACTATTTAAATAATTCATGCAAGTAACAAGAATTACAGGGTAACGCGAAGCTGCTGAACAGCGCGACAGGCGACTCCCTCATCCAAACGATCCACATGTCAAACCAACAATACCTCGTCGCACTTATGATCTTCATCGTCGCCTACACCGTCTTTGAAACGCCCTCCAACTACATGCTTAAGAGATTCCGCCCCAGTCGTTGGCTCGCATTCCTCATGTTCGGCTGGGGAAGCATGACCATGGTCCTTGGTGCCGTACACAACTTTGCCGGCGTCGTTGCTGTTCGGTTCCTCCTGGGCATGTTCGAAGCTGGATTGTTCCCCGGTATGGTCTATTGCTTGACCTTCTGGTATAAACCGGAAGAACGCGCTTTGAGGGCTGCTTTGATCCTTGCGTGTGCTACGCTCGGAGGGGCGTTCGGTGGTGCCATCGCGTATGCTGTAGGACACATGAATCGCGTGCAAGGGCTTCAAGCTTGGAGATGGTTGTTCATCCTGGAAGGAGCACCTTCTTGCGCCGCTGCGTTCCTGACATTCATCGCTTACCCCAATTTCCCTGAGACAGAGAAATGGCTCTCACCCGAGGAGAGAGAGCTTGCCACAGAACGTATCAAGGGAGTCGCTTCGCTGGGTCACGACAAGATTGTTTGGTCCGAGGCGTTGGAGACACTGCTGGACTGGAGACTATACCTCCATTACGCGGTGTACATTGCCGTTTCCGTTCCCTTCTCGAGCATCTCCCTGTTTGCACCTACGATCGTGTCTGGATTGGGTTACGAGGGATTGGACGCACAGTTGTTCACTGTTCCCCCTTACGCGATCGCGTTCGTCATCACGGTAATCGTCTCTTGGACGTCGGATAGGTACGAGATGCGTTCTTGGGGTAGCTTTATCTCTTTGGTCGTCGCCGGGATAAGCTTCTTGATACAAGGTGAGCGATTCGCACCCGATGTCAACTTATAGGGGTTTGCTCACAGCTATCGCAGGTGCTCTCCCGCCACTGGCGTTCAAAGCGCGATATGGCCTGCTTTGCGTGGCTGTTTCGTTCTCCTTTGCTAGCATTCCGCCGCTTCTCAGTTGGCTGACTGCAAATCTGCGGAGTACTGGAGCAGCGACCCTTGCTGTGCCCCTCAATGTTTCAATCGGCCAATTCGGTCAGATTATCGGTAAGATCCTTTCCCTCTGTGTGTCAAAAAGGCTTTGTTGACATCGGCGCAGGTGTATACATTTTCAAGAGCTCTGAGGCACCCGGATACCCTACCGGACATTTCACCAACGCAGCATTCCTCCTTGTGGGTGCACTCGTCGTGTTAGTTTTGAGATGGATCTACGCTCGCCGCAATAAACGGATGGCCATTGGTGAGCGGCCATGGAGGTTATGAGGTTGCTCCGATTTGTACAAATAATCATGTAGTTACGATTCCTTAACGAGGTCAAACCATAAACAAAGTCAAATCTTGAGCAAACGATGTTCCTACGTAGTGAACTGATGGGGGAAAAGAAAGAAAAAGTCTTTGCGACTACCAGACCTGCCTAGTTCGGCCGCGCACTCATCCCATCAATGCAAGAAACACGTGCGAGTTAGCAGCCAGAAATTCTGGCGCGTTATGGTCTGACCTTGTATTGCTTTTCTCCCAAAGTCCATTCTCGACCGGTCTCGAGGGCGCCCCAGCGAACGCACTAGACAGCGAGGAGGACACCTCAAATACCCGCCCTCGGCGACGAACTCGACTTGCGAATGTCAGAACACCAACACGACATGTGGTCCACACACTACGACATTGTCATCGTTGGCGCAGGCGTCGCTGGCTCTGCTTTGGCACATGCCCTTGCCTCTGTCGAACGCTCGAAACCGCTTCGGATATGTCTTCTTGAACGTTCTCTTGCTGAACCGGATCGTATCGTTGGAGAACTCCTCCAGCCGGGAGGTTACGAGGCGTTGCACAAACTCGGGCTCGAGTCGTGTACGGAGGGTATTGACGCTATTCCCGTGCAAGGCTACTGCGTTGTGCTGAACGGGGAGAACGTGCACATTCCTTACCCTAATGGACGCGAGGGACGTAGCTTCCACCATGGTCGATTCATTCAGGCGTTGCGGGGGAAGGCGAAGGAGGCGAAGGGCGTAGAGGTCGTCGAGGCTACCGTGTCGGACTTGATTGAATGTCCCCTCAGTGGTCGCGTTCTCGGTGTACGAGCGACGCGCAAAGGGGAGGACTCAGTCCAGAAGGAACCGTTTCTTGCCGACTTGACTATCATCGCCGACGGCTGTTTCTCCAACTTCCGCAACTCTATCATGGGCAAGTCTGGAATCAAGCCGGAGACGAAGAGTCATTTCGTCGGTTTGGTGCTCGAGGACGTTCAATTGCCGATTGACAAACATGGAACAGTGTGTCTCGTCAAAGGACATGGTCCTGTGCTCATGTACCAGATCGGTACCCATGACACGAGGATACTCATGGACGTGAAGGCTCCCCTGCCTAGCGACCTCAAGGTACGTACCCAATCCTCTCATTAGAATCCTCGTCTCATATTTCGTAGTCCCTCATCATCGAAGAGATTCTCCCCCAACTCCCCTCCGGTGTACACCTCGCTCTGCATCGTGCTGTCGAAAAAGAACGACTACGGCGTATGCCCAACTCCTTCCTCCCCCCATCCGAACAAGGTGGAAAGTACACTAAGGAAGGCGCCTTCCTCCTTGGAGACGCGTGGAACATGCGACATCCCTTGACAGGCGGTGGTATGACAGTCGCTTTCAACGATGTAGTCATCCTGCGGGATCTGTTAACCAAGGTGAACGACTTCAACGACTGGAAGGAGATATCGAGGTTGTTGCACACCTGGCATTGGAAGAGGAAGCCTTTGTCGGCGACGGTGAATATTCTGAGTGTTGCGTTGTACGACTTGTTCGGTGCAGATGGTGAGTACTTCAACGGATGTCTCGGTATACTGATAGCTTATTGATGTGTACAGACGAAAACCTTGAGGTACTTCGCGTAGGATGCTTCAAGTACTTTGAGCGAGGCGGCGAATGTATCAACGGCCCCGTTTCCCTTCTCTCCGCGTAAGTTTACTATGCGCATTCTCTCACTCCGCTATAACTGACACTAGAGCCTATCAGCATCACACCCGACCCAGCACTCCTTTTCCGCCACTTTTTCGCGGTCGCACTGTACTCCATCTGGGTGCTCTTCACGCACCCTCAACCACGCTACATCAAAAGCTCAGGTAAACCCGACATGGTCGTTCCCTCCTGGGAGGATTACCCATTTTTGATCCTCCGAAGTATCCATGTCGTGAGTATTCTCCCCTCAACTCTTGTCCTAAACATCAGCTAATCGCGTTATGGTTGATAGTTCTGGACAGCTGTTATCGTGTTTGCTCCTCTAATGTGGACAGAAATACGCTATTAGACGCGGTGTCTATCCTCTTGGGTTATTCCTCCTCCCTGCTCCCTTGGAACATTCAGCTTGTGCGTGCGAGAGTTCAGAGCCCATGCATAAGCAAGTATTGTATACCTCATAATCCTATACCAACACCTTCAGATTGTTTATTGCGTAGATAAGGTATGGGAATTTCTGTAATAGAAGACGTTGACTACCTTTGCCTTGCTGAACTCGACAGTTGCAACGGTCTGATTCGCACTGAGAGTTCAAGTTGTTCCTTGGATCCTGCGCCTCTCCCAGACGCACTTCCACTGCACCTCACCGGTGACCACTCGGCGTTGGCTCGACGCTCTCGAAAACGCAGAGCGCTCCGATCGGACGTCACAACGCGCACACGTGACCAGTTGCAGTGCAGTGCGCGGTCACTTGGCAATTGCTTGAGATTGATTGTAAAGTGTATTCACTGCCATGTTCCTCCCCAATTTGTCCCTTGATCCTTCCCTACTTGGCTCACATTGGAGCATATAAGTATCGGCATCCGTTCCTCAACCCTTCAGTCAAGTCATGAATCACTCACTTCCGAGTTCGATACCAGTGTCTCCTCGCCTCCCTCAAGAACTCATCGACGAAATCATATCACATCTCTCTGACGATCAGGCCTCCCTCACTTCTCTCCAGTTTGTTTCTAAAGCATGCCTCGACACCGCTCGTCACTATGCCCTAGCAAAATTCACCGTCACGCTTCATGACAGCTCGAGCTATGAAACCTTCGCTGAGGATGTCACCTCGCAATACTCACATCTTGCGAGGTACATTAGCTATCTCACGATTATAGGCACAGATTACTTCTTTGGAGAAACAGACCAGGAGGATCTCACCCCAACTCACGTCTTGAGCCCCCGTATCATTCCTGACTCACTGTTGAAGTTACTTTCCAAATTAACTTCCTTGACAGTGAGTCGGGTTTGGTTGGCACAATACGATGTTGTTGCAAATCTCAATGTATATGCGGACGATGCCTTCGGTCAATATAGGAAGCCTTCGTTCGTCGTACCCTTGAAGAAATTGTGTCTTAAGGATGTCTCCATACTTAACCCAGTCGACTTTACGTTCGCCGAAATCATCCGGAAATTCCCTTGCTCGGAATTACATGTGGAGGGCATCAATCGAGATTTCTCAGTACAGGATCCATATCCTTCTCATATCAATACGGTTACCCCGGGGTCAGCATTGACCGTCTTCCCAACGACGTTGATTATGGATGGTTGTATGTTGCGCGCACCGTATGTAGATCTCCTCCAGCGTATCACTTCCAGTGAGAAGTTGGTATCGCTCGAGTTGTTTGATCTTGCAGACAATTCGGCGATACAGGGTCTCGGGTCATATCTCAACCTTGCACATGCATCACTGACTCGTTTTTACATACGAGAATGGGTTGCGGCTATGCAAGAAAGTAAGCATGCAGCTCTCTTCCGAGTATCATCGAAACTCACTATTAATTATCCCATACTCGCAGAAGATGACATGTGGGAACAGCTCCACCTTTCTTCCTTCGTCAACCTGCGCGAGGTGTCCATCACTGTCCCAGTCAATGTTTCTTCTACCACACATACGACATTCATCTGGAACTCGTTCTACGATTTCATTCAGCATCTACCCACAAAATCCATCCATTCTCTCCAGATTATCCTCGAACCTGACAACCCCTTTCTCGGTTCCCACATGGGTGTTCTAGGACATATACCAGAACAATTCAGAATCACATTGGACACCCTGTTCAAACGGTTCCTCCCCACCCTGAAACGTTGCACGCTGGTTTGGGTGTACCATATCGGCAGGGAGGAACCGATGGACTTCAATCATATCTCTTCTGGTTCAAGTTCTCCCGAACGGTATCTGGACGAAATCCGCTCTCTCCTTCCCTCATTAGACGCAGCGGGCGTATTGCAAAGTAGGAGAGTTGACGTTCCGGTTGTTGAAGTCTCGTAGGATTCCGACATGAGCGAAGACGCGGTAAAGATACGTATTATTACTACATAATCCTCTCTGGCAATTCCAAGTGTCATATACAATCCCATCATGCAGTCATCATTATTTACTCAACTATCAACCCCTCCTCGGATCCTTGCTCAGCGTTTTCTGAGGTAACCTCCATCCTTGGGATCGCGGAGCTCTCAGGTTTGTCGTTTACATCCTCGGTTCGCAGTTACTGCTCGCCATCCATCGTCGACAATCTCTCCAGGTCGAATGGTTATGGGGGCCCAATATCATCCGTAATCGTTCCACCATGCACGCTGCAGCGTTGAACGGTTCCGTAGACGCATCCATGCACATGCGCAGGTGCCGTATGAATCCGTGCAGGTCCATCTTTGGCGTCGGCATTCGGCCCATTGTATTTGTGGTCTAGCCATGATACTCTCACTTAGGACTCTTGCAACACCATGAGCGATGGATGTCCAGGAATCAATCTTCTGGTATCCCCGTCAGATCCAATATACCGCGGCGGTTCTCCGGGGTCACAACTTTGTGTCCAGATGCGACGCAACCGCGGCATGCGCGACGGATATAATTGCAGGTCCAAGGACTCGTGGAAGTGGACCTGAGTTGTTGATTAGGTCAATCTGAAGCTTCGCGAGCTCCTCTAGAATATCCTTTGCCCGAACGAATTCCTCTGAAAAGGAGGCGGGTCCGGCAGATTCCTTCACTTGGTGTTGTTGGCTGTCAACAGGTGGACGGTATCACGGCATCTATCGAAGACCCTCCCTACATAGAAGTAGTACGAATAATTGGGGTGGCGGTAGTGTTTCAGGAGGTAGCATTCCAGGTATAGGATGACTCTCGGGTGAACCGCGTATAGAATGTCTCAATGACGGGTTGGATCTCTGCCATGGGGATAGAATTTGGGGTTTCGAGAGCTTCGCAAATGTATTGCTGGAAGGCATATAATAAGGTTGATCCATATAGATATGGTTCGAAAGGATCATTGGCAAACCACAGACAAAGATGCACACTCACGCCACCGATCGAATACCCTTTGGCTTGTGCCGCATTATGGGCCAATTCACGTAGCTGGGACGGAATGCCATACAAGTGACAAAAGATATCGTCGAAAGTGATATTCGGATTCCATGAAATTCCCGTGTAATCAGGATTTGACTGATGCCAGTACATCCGTTGCGAAGGGAAGGCGAGCATCAGGGATAGGCCGTACGGTGTCACGGTCGAAAGCCGAGGAATATGCCAATTCTCTATTATCGATGCCCACACTTCGAGGATTTCGTGCGACATAGCATATGGTGCCAGAAACATTGTATACCTCAGCGCCTCGTACACCCAATTGCTCCCCGACTGCAACCATATCCCCGACTGGAATTTACCTTGCGAATCTTGAATGGCCGTTTTCAGCGCACTGGGAAGTAACCTTGACAGGTCTACCCATGTGGCTGAATGTGTGTTGGAGTCGTTATGTAGTGGAGGCTAAGAGTATGCCCCTGGATTGAGGTATGCAATATCTTGCATCTTCCACGCAATAATTCTTCTAAAGCATCTGAGGAAATCGTAGCCTGGTGTCTGCGCTGCACGTCTCGCGGATTCCATAAGAAAGTCGGGGAATGGAATCATCCATTCCCTCAACACGAGTGATTGTGTTTGGACGACCGCAGTCAGGCTAGCATTGATGGAGTTTATGATGAGATTGAGGCCAATATCTGAATCCAGGTATGCAGTGAGTGTTTCCTCTGCAGAGCTTGGCAACGCATGATGAGAGGAGGAGAGGAGGATGAACAATGCAGGCATCATCCATTCAAGCTCTTCCGGGCTAGGCGTTCCACCATCCTCCGCAACCATCTCTTCCTTCGTTTTGAAAAAATGGGCGCGGGCCTGCGTGATCGCACTCCATATTTCTCTCGACAAGAAGCGTAAGTCAGACGGCGCTTTGGACAGAGGTTGGTGAGACGATTGCAAAGATGAGGCATTCAACTTGGACCGATACTCAGGCTGCCGTCGACTGATCAAAGTTTGAATAAGAGCGACAAATCCTTTGAGGTTTCCTTGCTGATTGTCCAAGAAGGGCTTATCCAGCAAGGCTAGGCTCAATAGATGGTCGCCTGGTTGGATTCGGTCGAGTTCATCCAAGACGTCGAGATCGTTGGTGTCATGCCAGACTCTTCGAAGACCTGCAGTTTGGGCTTCCTTGCGGCATTCGAGGCGTTGCGTTGGGAGAAGTTCGACGATAGAGACGAATACTTCATATATCGGTCACGGAGCGGCTGAATATGAACCACTAGCGAGCGCAGTTATATAATGGCATTCTTGAGGAACGTTGTTTTATAAGGACAACGAGGTCCAAGGATAGGTGCCATGGTGGATGAGAATAGAAGGGTGATCCACAACGCAACCAATGGAATGCAAGTGAAGCCGATGCTGGGATGAATGGAGGAGGTGAAGAAGCATAACCCTAACAGGAAAAGGCCCAAAGATAGTTGGAGTAGCAACGGAAGGATGGCGACAATCTCAAATACTTTCCATGTCTGCAACGCCGGAAAGCGGAAGCATCGGATTCGCACCCGTGCTTGAGGGGAAGTCTCCTCCCCAGCCAGATATTCTCGCAGCCACTGTTTGATCAACATCCCATAAGATGCCGCCATGAGAGCAATGATGAGACTTGCGAACCACATAACGTTCACGCGCCGAGCAATCAAGGGAGGTTTGAAATGCGAAGCAGGTGGGATAAGCGGAATTGTGCTATTCGCAAAGCCTTGCCCAACGGTGAAGCTCCCAAGTTGCATGGAGATATGCAATAGAACGCGTTGTAATGCTTCGTCGGGATCTCCCTGCAGGTTCTTATATGATTCGATGAGAAAAGCAGTCATGACGGCTGAGAATAATCCCCCCTATAATCATGGCGAGTCAGTGATTCTAGTTATACAATTTAAATGGGCATTGAGCTCACGAAAACGAGGAGAGTGTCGATGTCCTCCTTATAATCCCTTTTTTTCTTCATCCCCTGCCCTTAACTCTCTGCTCAATTGAGCCCAGTCAACGTCGGTGGCCCGCTCTTCCTGGGATCGCAATAGAGAGCGAATCTCGTCCAATACCTCAAGCATGTCATCTCCGAGCTCTGTAAGGTTAATATTAGCATTCTGTGGTGTGGATCAGCAGTGTCACTCCAACACATATCGCTAAACGTACCACGGTAGCCATCTGATTACGAGTTCAGTGCGAATGGGTTCCCGTGCAGACTGGGGCCAGTCGCATTATATCCTAAGCTCCAGGCGGAACGCACGAGGCGTATGCGGACGCAGGTTGCGTTGCATACGTTGACAGCTGCAATGGAAAGTACCAGGTATGGACATGTTGAGACAACATGTAAGTAAAATACCTCATGCCCCTCCCGCCGCTTGCGTGCTAGCTGCCAACTACAGCCTGAGTTGCTTCACAATATGTATGCTGTTCAGGTTTTTAGTCGTCCAGCCTGACAATCCGACGGGAGTCAATGCTACATGGATAGCATAGCAATCGTCAACCTCAAAATTCAATCACGTCAAGCAAAGTGTAGATTTACGAAGCTGTGCCTACTGTGATGCGTCGCCATCTCAAAACAGCGACGATACTATTCTCCTCACTATGTTCTCACAATCGGACCAACGATGAAAGCAAGAGTTTCAATTGTGCAGCAAAATGCCAGGTACAAAGGCAAAAGAAAGGTTAAGCAATGTGTGGCTAAAGAAACCTTTAAACAACACCCTTGGAGGTAGCACCTGCGCTCTTGACATCGGTGGCGATGTTCTTTGAAAGTTTCGTCCTGCGAAAGCAATTGCTATAAGTGACGTGTTCTCAGTGAGAACAGAGAGGGGACTCACTGTTCCTCAGTAAGCTTATCTTCGAGGTCCGCGGTGTCATCGCCGCTGGCTTTCGCCTTGGCAATCTATGGCATGAAGTGAGTTGGGTCGTTCATGAACAATGTTGAAAGGGGGATGCTTACCTTCATGTTGAGAACCTGAACTTCACCGGTAAGCTTCAGAACCTTGTTCTTGATCTTGCCGACCTGAAGAGCATCGGCTGCACGTAGAGATGAGTATTGATATATTCAGTACTCGACGGAAGGGAATTTACCTTCATCACCAGTAGCAGCGTCGATCGCGGGGTTGAACTTGTCAGTCTCCGCAGCTTCAGCTGCTTGACGCATGTTCTCCACGGCATCGACAGTGGCAGCGTCGACAGTGGAAAGATCCACATTGGCAAAGGGGGTAACGAAAACGGCTTCGGCTTCCTCCTTTGCCTGACCAGCGACACCGTCCGAAATCTGGAAGTCGGCGTAGCTATCAGGAGGGGAGCCAGGTCAGCATGGTATGCATGAAGAAGAATGCCAGTGAAAGGCACGTACTCTTGTTCGACGAAGGTGCCAGCAGCGGCCTGGTTGGCCTTTGCAGTCGCGGTTGCAGCAGCAGCAGAGGCCGTCGCAGACACAGAGGCACTAGTCTTAGAGCAATCACGTCTCATAAGACCATCCTGCACGGGTACAGGAGCGGCGAACGCGACAGAGGCGAAAAGAGGGACAACAAGGGCAAGGATGGAGAAACGCATTGTGATTGGAAAGGTGATAAGAACGGAAGGATCTGTTTTGTTCACTGAACTAGATGTGAAGCTGAGGAAACAGACGAGGAGGAGGTGCTGCGCTGCAGGAAAAGAAAGTGAGTCTTGCTTGCAAGAGGGAAATGTGGAAGGCAAAAGGAACGAGGAAGCAGTCCTCAAGACCACACAGGAAGGACAAGGATGAGGAGGAGGGCATGGTCCGCTCAAGGGTGAGCTTTTATATCTGCCTTTCTCGCACAATTTTGCCGGCGGAAGAATATTGAAGGCGTGTTTGTCACCAGGGGAGGATATCCGAGCGGGCCGTATTTCGATAGAAGGAGGTGGTGGAAGCCGGTCCTCGCGATACACAAGGGACCGCGTTGTCACAGAAACGCGATATAGACTAAATGAACAAGCGGGTGTTTATATCATATTTAGGCAATATGCCGAGGGGTCGCATCGGGCGTCAATACGGTCCCCAGCAATATTAATGTTTGGGACAACGCACGCAAGCGTATGGTGAAGAATCGGCACATGTCAATGTTGCTCATGCATAACAGCGGCGACCATCGTACAACGGTGAGCAAGGCAAGCTTCAGTGGTGCCTGGGGAAGAGATGTAATGACACAGCGTGGTTATCCTCGCGTTCGCGTGTACGTGAATCCATGGACGTGTAATCTTCATAACGAATCAAGTCGGGCGTGATCCCCGGTATTCGAATTCTCGTCGGAGAACTTCCACCCACGCCATGACGAAGTATATCAGACCGGCAGGTAACGCGCACTTTGCACCGACAGCACCCCAATCCCACTTCCTTCGTCTCGACATTTTCATCCTTTCTTTGGTCACTTCGGCCAAACCTTCCCTATCCCTTTCTCTCGCCGGGTTGAGAGAAGACAAAAGGGACGAAGAGGATGCGGAGGGTGTGTTCGTTGCAGACGATGGGTGAGAATGGTGGGGGTGATGCGGGTGATGCGGGTGATGCGTCACAATGATGTTCGAGGTTACCCACATCTGGACGCTTCGACTACACGACGTTGTCGTGCCGATTAGGGCCCAGCATATCAAGGGGCGTTTCTCATACTCCAGGATAGTAAGCGTGAAATGAGTTGCGGGCCAACATATCGCTTTAGGTATAAAGGGATGCTATGTGAGATCCAAATGCACTAGCAAAGAATTGAGGTGATGCTTACCTTGAAGAGCAAGCAATCGAATGACTGTAGGTAATGGTCTGTAGTACGCCCGCCATCGTTTCAAGAGTCCTGTCGTCAATTGCAAACATTGCCAGCCGGTAAGTATTGCCTATGAAGTTTGCATCAATGTGATTCGGTATGCGCCACAGGTTAAGACACGCGTAGCGAGACCACATACCCAGAGAGCGCTGACGAAATACTCGGAACGGGCCCAAACATCATTATGAGGAGGGAAGATAGCATGGTATATGTTGTATAGCGTTCCAAACACAGCAGGTACGATTGATAGCAAGCGGAAAAGCTCATAGAGGAGTGGAATAAGAGAACGTGGGGGCTTTGGGAGTACCGTAATGGGATCCGATGCAAGGGACGAGAGGAGAGACTGGCTAGGTGTAGAAGACGGCGTGATTCGTGCGGTAGGGAGATGTCGAGGCTAAGCATACAGAAGGCAGGTCAGCAGTTGAATAGCAGTTGAGTTAGCTGGATATGCCCAACGCCAAAATGGGGACATATAGCGAGGCTTGTGTGACATCGTTTCTGGCCATTCACGGGAAAGTATACATATCACTGCATTGCCATACTCGACAATACACCCCTCAAAAACATGTAAAAACAAACACGAATAAAGTAGCACACTCACAGGGTCTTCGCTTTCAGTCTCAGTCTCTCCGGCACCGATGATGCCGGGAGCAGTCGTAATTGGTCGTAGTCTTTCATTTGTTCTGTCTTTACCGAAGAGGCGTGCACGAAGAGTGCCAGCCAAACTCGGGGCAGTAGTTGTGTAGATCACTGTGTCTTCTGACAGAGAAGCATCAGTATCGGCGTCGTCCGAAGTCTCTACTCTAGGCTGGCTTGAGTATACATTGCGGCTCCGACGAGGATGTAAAGCGGAGGTCGATGGCCTTCGAGGTACTTCACTAATGGGTAAATAACCCGAAGAGGATGCGGCTTCGGTGGGACTATGTAAATGTGGAGTAGAAGATGACCTTCTAACGAGAAACGGTGGTGGCACAATATGTCCTGGGACTTCTGGGGGAGTGGGTGAATACGGAGGGGGACTTCCAGGCTCTGGTGATAGAGGGCGAGGACCCTGAAAATCAGGGGACGACCCGGCGAATGTCGAAGCAGAAGCAAAAGGTATGTCAGGATGTGAAGACATGTAAGTGAGAGGCGATGCCCCAGCCGAAGACGACCTCTGATGAGAACCTTGGCGTCGTCTATGGCTTTGTGTCCCTGCGAATCCCGTATTCGAACGTCGCCTTCCTCCACGTACTAAGTGAGACCTATCTTGAGCGGTGGGCGGCGAGACAGAATCCGAAAGAGGAGTCAAAGCAAGAGCGCGAGCTGAAGACGATCTAGGAGGAAGGTTTGCACTCGACATTGAATCCATGGCGGACGCTACAGAAGACTTACCAGGGCATGAATCAACGCCTGATAACCTCCAAGAATGCCCCTAAATGAAATAGGTCAGATGCTACCTACACCGTGCCAGTCAAGACTCAAGACAGACAGACAAAAACAACTAGTACTGGTGTCCACATCGCTTTGCTTAGTTTGTAAATTTACTCTCACAGTCACGTCTCTCTTTCTCTTCCTCACCCGGCCTCACTGTGGCCTAAGCCTTCGTTCATCCCAACCCAGGTTCATCCGGAAGATCCTTCATCGAACTCACGTATCACCCCATCGACTGGAAGTACTCCTCAGTGTGCACTTGTGAACAACGGATATGGCTGCCAGTCATGAACGCTATGTTTCTCCTTCACCGAGTCTAGGAGACGTTAGCGCATACGCTCATGAATATGCTAATCCTGGACGCGAATCGTACTTCAACCTTTTCGGAATTATAGGGCTATACATGGCTATCCTCACGCGTTGCGAGATTCCAACGCAATACTTGTACGTATGAAACTGTCAGACTGGCGGTACTTCCACTGCTCCGAATCGCGCTGCTCTGCTCCAGTATTGGTTTCCTGCAAGTGCTAACACCGGCGGTTCTTGTATTCACTCGACTGAGAACCAGATTTTCTTACATAGCAGCTAACTGTAGCCCGATAGCGCGGGTTGTCGTCAGGATGAGTTTGACAGTTGGCCGCCTACGTTAGCCTCAAAAAGTGACAGGTCACTGGATGTATATATAGATCTCTAAACAAACTCACTGTTCTCGAAGGGGGCCGTAAGCTATATTCTCTTTTTTTTCTTGCGCGTATGTTCACCCACGATGTTGCTAACATTCGATCCCTATACTTATCCTCAAGCCATACCGGTAACGCACGGGCTGTGATACGCCCTTGATGCCACATCACGCGCTGGTTGAGACAGCCATTGAAAATCAAAGCCGACGACGTGAATGGCGGTGCCAATATGCAGTGACCCGAGGGCCATAACGGAAACCTCAGTTCGCCTATAGTACCCCGATCCTGCGTAACCGCCCCAGGTATATATACCTGAAATCATTAGTGAATCAGGTTACCACCACGTTCAGTTCTCTTCACCCATTATGTTCAAGTCCATCATCCCAGTCTTGCTGGGTATAGGTCTCGTTCATGGCGTTTGGATTCCTTTCATTCGGCGAGATGGCAAGATCCCGTCTGTCAGCGTAAGTCGAAACCTCACGAACGGCGATCCGTATGTATTCCAAAATGTCAACAACTCTCTTTACGCCGGCGTAATATATGTCTCTGGAGAGCCATTCTTCGTAAGTCGGTCTTACTTCCAGTGCTCTTCTGGCTGACAATTATGGAAGGTGCAAATTGATACTGGCTCCTCTGACCTGTGGTTGGACACTGCTGGTCGAACACTCTCGAATATCACCAATACGGGTGTATACTCCAATTTGACCTACGGGTGAGTTTTTGGTTTTTGTCTTGAGGCGTCGCTCTGTGCTAACTGTCCACAGCGATCTAACGTCCGCGGAAGGCAACATTACTTTGGCCGACGTGACGTGGGGCAAGTTCACAGTCAAAAACCAAGCCTGGAGTATGTACTGGAATGCTTACTGCGGACATGCTGTTTGACACTGATACTCGAAACCAAGTCAACGCACCGAACGCTGATGCGAATGCAAATGGATCAATCCAGGGATTGATCGGCGTTGGACCGTACGTGGTATATTCAGGACAATAGCTACTGATTTATTCACATGGTTACGATGCACGTAGACCGACCTTAGCAGAACTTCCAAAGTCTTTCTCGAAAGCTAATGCCTCTTATGATGGGAAGAACTTCTTGGATCATGTATGGTCCTCGATCTAGTCCATATGCCTTGAGTACCAACAAAATCCTTTTTCAGGTATTCAGCCTTAACCCTGAGGAACCCAACTACATTACGTTCCATCTGACTCGTGGTAATGATACTGGCATCACTGACGGCGGTGAATTCACCATTGGTATGTCGGAATCATGTCCATCTTGAATATTGCCTCACGAATTTGCAGGCGAGGTTGTTCAGAACTACTCTTCCATCACATCAACTCCGAAGCTTCCTGTCATTAGTGACAAGGCATGGGTGACTTGGACGGATGCCATAGTTCACAACGGAAAGCGCATCACGAACACCACTGCCTCCAAGTATGTCCCTCTGATATTCAAGTGCGCGCGCTGATGTTGACAGCTTTTTCCATCTTGCAGCAGCACGCTGAAACACCCATGGATCAGCTACCTTGATAGCGGGACTACTTTGAGTACGTCATCATATATCCGATTTGTAACAACTCGTTGATCCACGATGGGAAAAGCCACTGCGCCCCGGCCCATCATCGATGAGATTTTCGGAAGCATTCCAGGAGCCAAATGGCGGGAAGATGACCGTTTATACACCGTACCTTGCGACACCAAGGTGAACATATCCATTGTTTTTGGGTGCGTATATTCCAATCCTATTTTATGTGTTTGGATACTCATTCGCGAATATAGAGGCAATGAGTTCCCCATTCACCCTATTGATGCGGTGGGAATTCGACCGGTGTCACCTCAGGATTCGCAAGACGGATACCTCTGTTTTGGGGCCATTCAGGAAGTGAACAGTGGTGCGATTGGTGAGAGAATATATTCTGATATTCCTGTGGATATCAATTTTGCTGACTAACACCTGTAGACTTTATCCTTGGGGATACGTTCTTGAGAAATGTGTACACTTTGTACGACTTCGGTAGATGGGCGACCGTTGGCAAGAACGATCCATACATGCAGGTTTTGAAGGTAAATCATTTTCTCATGCACCTCATCGTCATTCACGAACACTCGGATTGCATACAGCTCACCGACGCTGACCAAGCATGGGCTGAGTTCGACGCTCTTAACGCGGCTAGAATCACCAATGCCAAACAGGAAGCTGCAAGCCTATACGGCAACTCGACTCAGCCCTCGTCCTCCTCATCGCAGAGCTCAACTTCCTCCCTCCCTGCTCCTGCTTCGGTGTCTGGTGGTGCGTCATCTTCTACCAGCCCGAGCCCGATAACGACGTCCGCTGGTGGAGTGACGACGTCCTTCGTCGCTACTACTGTCGTCGTCACGACTAGCGTATCACCAGTCTCATCGAGCGTCCCGACGGCTGTAAATTCCGACGCCAAGGACCTTACCGCAGCTGGTGCATTGGGTGATGATGACGAAGCTTCAAAATTCGACACTTCCACATTAGAAAGGAATGCCTATATCATCATGGGTCTTCTAGGTGGAGTCATCGTCCTTCTCATGGTGCTAATTGTCGCTGTCATTGCCAAGGCGAGAGGCTCGAAAGACCAAACCTATTCCCAAGCGAGCTATAAAGAGATAAAGCCTCTCACGCTTTCCGGAGACCACTATTCGGCAGAATACTCGACTCCTTATGCAGACGGCGGACACTGATCGGTTCAGCCTCTTTCAACGGAAGATTGGGCTTGGCATGGGTTGTTGAGAACTGTGGCATTTGTCTGATATTGGTATAATCTCTCTTAACAATGCTCTCTCGTTCATTGCTTTCCTCATTGTATACCGCATCACCATGGACGTTATCATTATATACGCAATCATTCATTCTATTATTATTTGAATTTCCTCTGACTGGTTTGCGAGCATCCACTACCTGACAGAGGCTCACTCAAGCAGTCTCCTGAGGTCGAACCACAAGCTTCTTCCCGCTGACCTGATTGTTCCTCAATCTCTCCAGACCAACCAGTACGCCGTCGATTCCACCGGGAATGACCTCCACATTGTTAGGCTGCCAGAGCATACATCAGCATTGCCTTCCCGCACTGAGCGAAGTCAAACGTACCTTGATGTCACCGCTCCTCAACCACTCTGGTATCTTGTCACGGAGCAGTTCCATCCCGATTTTGTCATTCGGTGGGATGTGAAGCCAGCCGTAGGTGAATGCGATCTTCTTGTTTTCCTTCCTCGCTTGCTCACGATCTAGCACCGGCTTAAGTGCAACAACAAGGGCTCCTCCTGGCGCGAGGAGGTCATACCCCAACTTCTGCGTTTCGGGAATGGCAAAGGCGTCATATATCACTGGAAGAGCATCCGGGACGATGTTGCGAATTTCAGAGATGATTTGATCTCGAGGGAGAGTGCGGTCGATGACATGCGTCGCCCCAAAGGATTTGAGCAGTGCAGTGTTATGTAGAGATGCAGTGGTTATGATTGGGAAGAACCCCGCGAGACGAGCGATCTGAATTGCTGAGTGCATGTGTGTTTCAATTTTTTGCCTTCCGATGAGGGAATATACGCTCACTAACCGTATTGCCCAACAGAGGTCGCTCCGGACAGAATCAGGATGGGCTGGTTTTTGTACTTATCTTTGCCTTCCTCCCGCCAGAACGGCGTAAGTCCTGCTCCACCAGTGGGGGATTCAGGGTCGTAATCCCCGAAGAGCCCAAGTATGGCGGTACCAAAGCTGCCCAGGACGGTCGAAGCTTGATCAAAGTTAACATGGTCTGGGATCTATTGTGCAGAGACCATCAGTAATGAAGATATAGGGGAAAGGCTACATGAATTGAACGTACTTTCACTGCTATGTCTGCCGGGGTGATGGCATACTGTTGGAATCCACCGTACTGTGAGGAGAGAGGGATTTTGACGGATGCTTGGAATACCCTGCATGAGATGGTGAGCCCAGTAATCAACTTGTGAACATGAAACATACACTCTATCCCCGAGACCAAGATTCGTAACACCTTCACCGAGCTGAACAACAACTCCGGCAGCTTCAAATCCGAGAAGAACTGGGTATTCAATGAATGGGGAGCCGTAGTCTTTGACCTTCTCGTCGCCTGGACTCAGACTGGTCGATTCCACGCGAACAAGTACTTCATTAGGCCCAGGAGACCGGACGTCGATAGTTTGTATGATAGCAGGGGCATATTGGGCGAGCGCAAGGATGGCTTTTTGTTGTTTCGGTACGGCCATTGTGACGATGAAGTTCGAGAGCTGGAGCTTGCAGCTTTTATACTCATCCATGCTCTTACGAGTGGAGACTCATCAGATCTTCATACGTATCCACTCGTCACACACAACAATGGATCATAGAGAATCCTGCGTCGCATACCTCAGAGTTATTTCCCGATGTACCGCGACATAACACCGCGGTTGCTTTCTATAGAAGGCCAGTTTGATCCATTGGTTGGGATAAAGATGCTCGTCGTCACCTAAGATGCTCGTTAAGACTATTTTGGTCGCAACTTACAGGAATTTGGACGTCAGAGATGTCGTTTGCACCCTCGAGTGGTCCACCAAGTACTAAGCTTTAAGTCCGAATTATCGGGATCTACAGATTCGTCGGACAAGTAGTATGAGTTCAGTACGCAAAAAAAATCAGCAGATAGGTGTCTTGGATAAGCAAGGGAAAGGAACCCAGTGAATGAAGAAAATTTGCACCTAAAGCTTGAAGATGTGTATTGACGCGCCACGCTGCAGTGGGGACCCTGGGTCCCGTGATCGTGTATCGCTAGTGCTTTTATCTGATCTCTGCGAAGTTGGCCAATCATTGAGAATGCCCTTTTTTCTAAACGTTACAAGTCATCCTCACACAAATGCAGAAATTGACAGAACTACGACAGCCTCATCTAACAGGTATACATGCACGAATAGTGCCTGTAGGTTCAGTCAAGTCCGGAAATAATAGTAGAGAAGATATCTTCGTACGTGAGATACGGTTCTAAGGTGTTGCGGCGGATGATCGGGAAAGTGTTGAACTATCTCACACAGATTCAACTTCATGTCATAGCATTTACTATTGCGTGCGCGACGGCCTCGGAACATCACCACACCTCATCTACATTTCCCCGCTCAAAGCCTCAAGCGTTCAAGTCTCTTGAGGTCGAACAACAAGCTTCTTTCCGCTAACCTGATTGTTCTTCAACCTCTCCAGTCCGACTAGAACTCCATTCAGGCCACCGGGAATAACCTCCACGTTGTTAGGCTGTCGGACTCGAGGTCAGCATCAAGGCCTGCTACCCATCTTGAGAACACACCTTGATATCGCCGTTCTTCAACCACTCTGGTATCTTCTCATGGAGAAGGTCCATCCCCCACTGACCACATGGAGGCATATGGAGCCAGCCGTATGTGAACACAACCTTTTTATTCTCTGTCTTCGCTTTCTCGCTATCCAACACCGGACGAAGCACCAGGATGAGAGTGCCACCCGGAGCAAGAAGCTCGTAGCCTACGTTCTGCGTTTCAGTGACACTGACAGCGTCGTAAATGACTTGAAGAGATTCGGGCACGATCTTGCCAATTTCCGAAATGATTTGGTCGTGAGGAAGAGTGCGATCAATGACGTGGGTCGAACCGAGGGACTTGAGAAGTGGCGCATTATGCAACGACGCAGTAGTTATGATGGGGGAGAACCCAGCAAGACGTGCAATTTGGATTGCTAGTACCATTCTGAAGTCAGCATATCTCCGCTGAATAATCACTCAATACTGACCATATTGTCCGACAGAACTCGCTCCTCCGAGAATGAGAACAGGCTGATTATCGTATTTGTTCTTGCCTTCATTTGTCCAGAAGTGAGTAAGCCCTGCACCACTTCTACCGTAGGGGGAATCAGGAGTATAGTCTCCGAAAAACCCTACCAGTGCGGTAGCAAGACCACCTAAGATGGTAGAGGCTTGGTCGAAATTAATGCTGTCAGGGACCTGTACGGGGCAATCGCAAACTCGATTATTTTTCATGCCCGTGACACTGGAGGCAGCACGTTTTGACTGACCTTCAATACCATTCCCGCCGGCGCGATGGCATATTTCTGAAATCCTCCATATTGCGAAGATACAGGAATCTTGACAAATGCCTGGAATGCGCTGCACGAACGAGGGTATGATGCGTCAAAGCTTGTGCATTCCAGAACAAAACTGCATACACTTTGTCTCCAATTTCGAGACTGGTCACTCCTTCCCCGAGCTGAACCACGACTCCGGCAGATTCAGTCCCCAGCAAAGCTGGATACTGAACATAAGGAGGTCCGAAATCCTTGATCCTCACGTCGGCCGGGCTTAAACTAGCGGCCTCGACGCGTATAAGCACTTCGTTGGCTCCTGGAGCGCGGACATCGATGGTTTGAATAACAGGATCGGAGTACTGGGCGGGGGCAATGATCGCCTTCTGCTCTTTAGGGATCGACATGATGATGAGACTGAGGATCCGAAGCTTGGGCCTTCACCCCTTTTATACGCATTGCACGGAATCAACTCCTCGGCAGACATAGGGCTGCCTGCTCACGCGCTTTCTCAGGATGGTGCTCATACCTAACTCATATCACAAAATCAGTCAATCACTGAGCCTAGCTGCTAATCACCGTGTTGGAGCATCCTTCTGCCCCCGAACCGTTCTTGCTGGTCTTCTGCCGGCACGACGTTACGCCTCTCGTCGGCGACGCCTGTAAACCTTGTCTCCGTTCCTGGATCCTGTCGGCATAACAGTACGTACGTACACTATAATTCATCCAAGTGGTAACGACAGACGTTCTTTCCCATATCTGGGACACGTCGACGAGGAGTAGATCCATCATCGGGCCCCGGAGGACGAAATCGTGTAGAGCCTGCTTATGTTAATTTTGTCCAGGTAGCCAATTGGAGAGCGACCGACCTTGAACTTGCCCGGAATGCGTGCCCGTCGTTGCCTCCACGGTGGATTCGATAATATAGGCCGCTTCCAAAGGATACTTCGACGAAATTACAGGACACCAGTGAATGGTACTCATTGCTCCCGAATTGACGCGTGACATATCGCCAAACAAAGATTTGAAAACCACGATGGCCCAGGTATCCCCCAGGTGTTCACTCGATGTAGTCTCCCAGCGGCAGAGTAGACCGACTTCAACCTTCGCGCCTCAGGATCAGTCTGTCTGACACTCGATGTGCTGTCATAAGACGCATAACCAACACGTCAAAAACAACGACAGAGCTCGAATAACTCTAAATCTGTCGTATAGCGAGATTATCATTTATCGTCGTTCATGAAACCCGTACGGTATGAACAGGGCAATATCTCGACGCCAGGCTGCTGATGCATATGGGCCACCAGTGCATGACGAAAGGGTCGCCAACTCACCTATGTGATGCTACTAAGGGTGATAATGCATTACAACGCCGACTCGGAAACGGTAGTGAATGCATGATATATGATGAAGCGCAGAGCGAATCCAAGAACGCAGGCACAAAAAAGACATTGAGAGCGGGGAGGTACCGACCAAGAGATATTGTCATACTAGTTTTTCACGGAACAAGCTTCAAAACTGCGACGAGCTCGAAGGGGTCATGTTACTATCACGCTTTGCGCGCGGCTTCCCCTTGTCGGAAGGCGTTTTGCGCAGTTTCTTGGTGAAATCGGTAGCAAACGTAATACCTGCTGGACGCTTCGTTCCACAATTGATGGCACCCCGTGAAAGCGTGGAAGAGGACAGGGCAGATGATGTTGCTGCCGGTGAGCTGCTCGAACACAATGAAAGACTACCATGTTGAATAATTGGCAAAGCTTGCACCAAAGGTTCAAGGGATAAATTGGACTGTCGCACGCCCAGTTTCTCGTACTCCTCCTCGGATAGCTTTATGAATCTCATTTCGCCACTCTTCAGCTTGTCATGCAAGAGTCGAAGCTCTCTGAGAGAGGTGATCTTGGATGGAGATAGGAAGTGGTCCAGCGGCCAGTTGACATGCACAATGCGGTGGCGCTGAGTTAGCAGTTCTTCGAATCCCAAGTAGTGCATGTGAGGCAATGGTTCAGGGGCCATAAGCTTTCCTATAGGAATTGCGTTGTCAGTTACAGAAGGCACGGAAGGACTCTAGACCAAGCTTGTCACTTACGGACTTGCTCATGGATCATCGCGGTAACTTGCGGGCGAAGGTGGTTGCACTCTTGTGTGTACGTCATGGGCTTTTGACTCGGAGGCACCCCACGTATGTGAGCGTCCATGCTCGCGGCAACTTCAGTAAGAGGACAGCCAAGTGTAGCTTGACAGAAGTTTCCTACACGCTCTGAGGAAGCCCATGCTTTGGGGCCATCCAGATCAGAGCTCTGCCCGGGAGAAACTATGATCATGGCTTCGATGCCAAATTGTTTGTGCAACATATTGAGCTAAAAGATGTCAAGAACACGAAAAGAATAGGAATGAGGTGAAGAGCACATACCATCTCAGTTACATGGGCCGAAACGGCGGTATCCGAAGCTTCCTCCTGAAGTTCAACAAATGTGCGCGGGGAAGTCGGGCTTGGATATATGAGTTCGCTAGATCCCGTGATCGCGTAGCAGGGCTTGACGTGTGAACAATTAGGCCTTAAATTTGCCGATATATGATCGCAATCTGGTAACCTCGCCTGGGCAGGCCACTGGCAGGCCTCAGGTTCCAATACTGTACTTACGCGCATCACGACTTATAAGTCTAAGTGGGACTAAAAGTCAATCGCTGCATGTTCTCAATGATGGCGAACCATGGCGGCCTCGAGTCAGAGTTAGTTAACGAGAAATTGGGCTACTGCGTTAACTGCTCAGATTAATGTAATATAGTACTTTCATCGAGTGCTAGTAGATGATCACATCCGAGTATAAGGTGCATTAACCGAGGGTTCACTCACAGACACTCAATAAGTGATGAATACCATATTAGCGAGAGCAAAGCATACGCCGGTTCCGAGTTAGTATTCCCAAACGATCGCGGCTAAACTCTAGCGACGGCCGCCAGGATACGCACCCCATCCGTGCATGTTAAAGAAGATCCTGGGGTGAAGAATGCTAGGATGAGTGTTCGCTGTCAAAAGTGTGATACAACGATTACTTTACCCACCATCGAAATCTACAAGGTCGGAAGACATGAAAGAGCAACAACCATATGACTATGGTATCCGTCATAAGCAAGCCCATTCAAAATGACATTCAAACATTACGAATGAACTTACTGACTTCCATGTATGTGAAAAATTCAAGTGCACCTGTACGTGTTCCTCGCTTGATGAACCTTAGAGCGTCTACCCAGAGCTTCATGCCCTTGGGTGTAGGTCTCGCGTCTTTGTCCATGAGAAGGGTGAGAAGGATGCGTGTATCTGAATTCAAGTACATACGGGTCAATTAGGTGAAGTATCGAATGCCACACTATTGGTCGCACTTACAGATTCCGATATGGCTATTTCTCAAATGAGCACTAGGTCAGAATGGGCTTCTTAGGTCCGATTCGCACTCACAAATGACCACTGCCGTAGCCACAAGTCAGTATTCATTCATACCTACATTCGATGAAACCAATTTGCGCTTACGCGGTAGCGATCGCATCTTGGTAGGTCGAATCCGTCAACAAAATAGACCAGTCCTCGGTAGCAAAGGTCTGCAAGTACAAGTTGGGACGCTGCAAATGCGTATTACTGCTGGCCGTACTCCATGCTTGCATGGAGATTGACATACCTCATAACCCTCTGGAAACAAATTTGCATGCAGAAAATCGATATCAGGCCTTTCGTATCCAGTTGCCAATACAATCACATCCGCATTAATCTGGATATTGGTATCGTTCGGCACGATATAAATGTTGAATTGATGGAGTAAGCACGTACCTCATCAACATCGCACTGATCTCCAGGCCTACTTTGCCTCATTCTCACGTTCACCTTAACACCCTCCTTCGTGAGTCTATCAACGTCGCCCCGGATATACTTGCACTTGCCACTGCGAATATGTTGCAAGAACTCGTCATTGGCCACAGGTGTTCCCTCGTATAGACCATGATGAGCAGGGACCATGTGTTCCACGCCATAATAGTTCCACCAGATCACGATTCTCTCCCAGATGGGGCTGAGAGGTATATGCCTTTCGAAGGGGTGCGCAGCAATCAAAGTGTCCACAAGGGGATTTTGTGGTATAATCCACTGTAAAGCTTGAGTCATCTGGCTAATTAGAAGAATAGATATTGTATGTACCTTGTCTTCACGAGCTACAATCACGGTGCCTTTTGCACCCTTCGCAAGGGTGTTTTCGACGGCTTCTATGGCACTTGCACCACTACCTATCACGACAACCGTCTTACCCATAACGGCATCCTCGTCCAAAATGTCGAGCTGAGATGAGTGGATGATAGGTCTCTTCGTGAAAACGCCGTCGTCGTGTTTCTTCGCATGATCTGCAGGCTCCTCTGTATGCGGCTCTAGCCTTTCGTTTTGGGTAGAATTCGTCCGGATGTCACGGTCAGCAGACATTGGTAACCCTGTTCCTTGTGCGACGAAAGTAATTTGTTCAGATTTGAACCAACCTCGGTACCTGAAGAATATTCGTCCTCTTCATAGAGCATCTCTTGATTGGACAGAGAGTTCTCCCCGTTTTGCACTTGTTTAGTGGGAGGCGTCCCTTCGAATTTAACGATACGCGGCTTTCCGCATGTCCCGACTGTGACAATCACAGCGTCGAATATGCCATCTTTGCCGTCGTTGATGATCCAACGCCTATGTCCTTGTTTGTTGGGATCAAGGTCATCTTCAGACGCAATTAGATTGCCCCCCTCATCATGCGTTACTGCTTTGACTGAGGTGACGGATGTGTTGAAACGGGTGCGACTTTCGAGCTTGTATTCCTTCCAGATACGCGTGATTTCTATATGGCAATGTGGTGTGAATGTTCAAAGATTGACACGACATATGGGAAACGAAGTCATACCGCATAAAATCTCATCCCTCAAAGGGAACGCGCAAGACCAAAGTACCCCTGGATGAAACCGGTAAAGCAACGAATGAAACTGAAGGCCAGAGGTCGAATTAACGTGAGTCCAAATGCCACCTGTGTGACGTAAAGTCCACATCAGATCAAACTGCATCTTGCGCTCCGTTCAGAGAGGCTTTCGTGTGCTGGTATATCTCACCTACTCGATCCCCTTTCTCATAAATGACAACGTCGAACCCATGGGCTATAGCATGAGCAGCGGACGAAACACCGCTTACTCCGGCCCCTACGACCGCGATGCGTCCAAGCGGTTTGGTATGCTGACATGCGTGTTTGGGGGGACTCTGCAGATGTCGGATATGTGTTAGTAATGGGTGAATTGTTATGGCTAAGAGAGAAAGGATTTTACCGGTTTGAATACCCAGATAATTAAGCGCTGCAGCACAATATAGGAAGTACGGGATACAAATCTAAGGAATCGAGTGGGAGAAAAAAGAGAAAACATAGAGAAAGTTAGCACATGGTCCAGTAAGTTCATTGCGATTGTCCATAAGCATAAGTCATCCGATTTCATGAAAGACACGGGTTGGATCGCTCAGACTTGTTGAAAGGGGGCAAAGGGGCGAGACGTGTTTTGCACTGCAATCCTGGGGCATGGCATCTTATGTAGAATGCATCTAGCAGGACCCTGAAGTATGTTCTAGGTTCTGATCCCCAGTTCGGGAACATTGTGCGGCATGGTTCACGGTGGTACATTACTCGCCCCGCACGATATTGACAACGGCAGACCTATCTGGGCTGACGGAAATGCTCCCCGCGGAGAGCTCAGAGTTGAGAGCGCGACCCTAAACAATGTTTCTTCAGAATGATTGCAAAAGAGAGCGGGCTGAACAATGAGAGATATAGAGGCTTACGGACTATCCCTGTGAAACTCTTACGGAATTAGATCCCATCTAGGGTCTTTTGTTAGGAACTGAATTCAACTGATGCACGGATACTAACGCAGGGTCTTCATCAGATAGGAAGCTTCATGCTGTACGACACAAAACATGAAGATGTAAAGCTCGCGAGACCGAGACAGAAATCTCGCTGTTGTCGGGTTGCGTCGAAGTTTGCTGAGAGCCTGAGACTCTGAGTCACGGTCACGGTGTTCGGGTGATTCACGTGGCCGCGTCAGGGCTACCCGGCTGCACGGCTTGACGGTTGACCCGGCCGACCTCGGGAAAGCACGGAGCACTCAGCAAGGATGGGCAGGATGGGCGAATAAGTTTGGGCGAAGTTTCTATATTCATGTTGACGAAGGTCCAAATACTACAAAGTACCAGGTTATACATCTACGAGGGTGCCACCATCGGCACAAGAACAAGGCTCTACAGAATACGCATCTACGGGTATATGTATTGCAAAGCAACGTTTACTCGAAAAAGTGTAATGCAAGTCGAAAGCAGGGTTCATGCAAGCTTTAACGATATTCATCAGGGTATACGCCCCATCCCTGCATGATAAAGAAGACCCTGAATTGTAAAAAGGGACAAGGTCAGTGAATTCCGCCGCGTAATAATTGTGTGTTCACTCACCATCGGATCCTATCAGGTCGTAGAATATGGAACAACAATAGCCAGATCGCTATTGGTATCCCCGTCAGCACCATTCAAAGCGACACCAACATAATCGGTAAGAAAAGAACAAGAATGAACGTACTGAGTTCCATGTAGGTGAAGAACCCGAGTGCGCCTCCGCGAGCACCTCGTTTGACGAATCTGAGGACGTCTACCCAGAGCTTCATGTCCTTTGGTGAGGGCCTCGCGTCTTTATCCATTAGCAGGGTTAGAAGTATACGCGTGTCTGGGACGAAAGGTAAGTTCGATGATAGGTAAGTTGAGCACTTTGTAGCAAATGCACTCACAAATTCCGATGTGGCTGTTCGAATAGCGATGCATTGATTAGTACGAGGTCCATCTGGGTAAGTCACATCTGGAATCCTACTCACAAGTGTCCGCTGTATTTGAAACTGGTTAGTATCCACTCGTCTAACCTGAAGGGTACTGATTGTGCTTACACAGTACCGATTGCATTTTGATAGGCCGAGTTGGTCATCAAGACAGACCAGTCTTCTGTGGAAAAGTTCTGCAGGTAAAGGTTCGGACGCTGCAGATGGGTCAACTCGATGAATGGATGTCGTCCGCACACAATTCGGATCACGTACTTCGTAGCCCTCCGGGAACAAGTCCGCCTCAATGAAGTCCACATTGGGCTTCTCGTATCCCGTTGCCAACACGATCACATCGGCGTCGATCTGCATAACGGTTTAAGCATCGAGCTTCGTAGTTTCATATGGGAGACAAACAACTACCTCCTGAATCTCGCCCTTGTCTCCAGGCTTACTCTCTCTCGTCCTCGCGTTCACCTTGACCCCCTTCTTGGTGAGTCTCTCAATATCGCCCCGGATGTACTTGCATTTTCCGTTCCGAACGTGTTGCAAGAACTCGTCATTTACGACAGGTGTTCCCTCGAAGAGACCAAGATGCGCAGGTGTGAGGTCTTCGATGCCACGGTAGTTCCACCAGGTCACAATCTTCTCCCATATGAAGCTGAGAGGCATCTGTCTTCCGAAAGGCTGGGCAGCGATCAAGGTGTCTACAATAATGTTTCGGGGGATGATCCACTACAAGACGTGGTTAGCGGACCATTGTAAACACATTGACCTAGAAAGCATACCTTGTCTTCACGGGCTAGGATGACGGTATTCTTTGCACCCTTCGAGAGTGCAGTTTCGACAGCTTCTACGCCGCTCGCACCGCTACCGATTACGACAACCGTCTTGCCTTTGACAGTCTTCTCGTCGAGACTATCTAACTGAGACGAATGAATAATAGGCCCCTTGGTGAATACATCACCGTCCTGTTGCTTCGCGCTATTCGACGATTCCTCCGAATGTGTCCTTGACCTCTCATTTTGGGTAGGATTCGCCTGGACATCATTGTCTGGGGATGTTGGGAACACTTCGCCTGGAGCAGGGAAACCGGCTTTCTTCTTTTCCTCCTGGTCCTTCTGGACTTCTTCAGGCGGCTCATCAGGACCTCCAGACCAAGCAGATCTTTGCCTGTCGCCACCGTCCTCGGAACCAACCTCAGTAACGGATGCGGTGTCGTCGTCGCCTCCATGACTCTTCTCGCGCTTGAGTCCAGAGTGTTCCTTGTTCTGATTTTCCGATTGTTGCTCGTCTGAAGAAGGCATTCCCTCGAACTTGACCATTCGAGGCTTTCCGCATGTCCCGACGGTAACAATGACAGCATCGAATATGCCGTCTTTGCCATCATTGACTATCCACCGCCTGTGGCCTTGTTTGCTAGGGTCAAAGTCATCTTCAGGTGCAACCGGATTGCCGTTCTCGTCCTGAGTCACTGGTTTGACCGATGTAACGGGAGTGTTGAAGCGCGTGCGACCATCAAGTTTGTACTCCTTCCAAATACGCGTTATTTCTGGTGGAAGATTCAGACGTCAGATATAGCATTTGATGTTGCAGCAGACATGACCATACCGCCAAGGATTTCATCTCTCAAAGGGAATGCGCAAGACCAAAGTACACCAGGATGGAACCGATAGAGTAAAGAGTTGAGCTGAAGACCCGACGTCGAATTGACGTGAGCCCAAATTCCACCTATTCGACGTGCGGTGAGCATTACTTCAATTCCGACATCATCAGTCAATATTGGATCACTTACCAACCCGGTCATCTTTCTCATAGATAACCACATCAAATCCATGGGCTATAGCATGAGCGGCGGACGATACACCAGTCAAACCTGCTCCTATAACGGCAATGCGTCCGCGAGGCTTAGTTGGCTGATCGGCATATTTTGGTGGTCTCTGAGAGTTCAGACATTGCGTCAAACCATGAACGAAAACCCGTGGGGAGTGAAAGAAGGGTGCGTACCGGTTTGAATGTCCAGATGATCAAGCGTTGCAATGCAATGTAAAAGAAGTCGAACATGAATATAATGAATCGGGTCGGAGAAAGAAGAGAAAAGATATCAAAAGACCGTGCATAATTTAGGGAATCCGACGTGAAAGTCGACAAGTTATGATATTCCGCTTTCGTGGCGGACATAATGAATCCAGCTGAATATTGTGAGGGTAGCTTGATGATGGGGAAAGACGCGTAAATTCGTAATACCCTCTCGAGCGTTGCAAGTTATATAGGACGCGGTCTGATACGCTTTGGAGACGAAAGCAACCCATGATGTCACCGTGAACGCACAATCACATGCGTACGAATTCCACATGGAATGATCAGCGCAATCCAAATCCAGTAATTTCTTCAAGGCCGTTGAACAACAGAGTCAAACAACACTTGTGGACGGGTGCCTACCGGTGCTCAGGCTGGTCTTGCTAGTCTCCGCTGCTGACTATACATACATCCATTTGATAACAGTCTTGGGCTTGGGGAAATTCGCAGGCGATCACCGTGAATGAAAGACAGGAAAAAAGATCCCAGCCGTCACAGTTGAATGCACTAAGGGGGAATCGAACCCCCGGCGGGTCGAGTCAATACTCGTATGGCAACGACCCAGGTTACCACTACCCCATTAGTGCATGTCATTGAAAGTTTATCGAGATGTCAAGTGAATGGGTTGAATGGTAACGTGAAACCTTTTGACTGCAAGAACATCATGCATGCGTCGGTACCCTACTCTCTCAAGCGTATCTCCATATCGAATCTTGTCCATATCTTACATTACCAGCCACACACACAGTCACGTAAAAGTACAGAGTCAGATAGCAAGTATATCACCTCGAAGATTCCAAAACGCGGCAAACAACCATTCACTCAGGCTCAGGCCGGCGGCCCTACCCGGATTATATGTAAAACATAGTCTCACTCAAGGCAGCCTCGACACCACCACCCCACTCCTTCAACGCCGTCTGGTACGTCTGTTCTCTCTCAGCCCACATCTCATCGTCACTCTTACCCTTCGACGATGACTTCCTCTCGCTAAGGTTCATAAACTTGTTCAGATAGAACCGGGCACGTTCGCAGGCCAGGTCGGCATAATACGCAGGCGGGACCAAGCTGACACCCTTCGTGGCACGGGCATATTGGTAGGAGAACGCGTTGACGCCCTGTTGGATTGCGTCCGCAGAGAGCTTGTGCTCGTCGTAGAGAACCAGATAGTGAGTGGGTCTCGCTTGCCCTTGGAGACCCCGATGGGCCTACCGTAAGTTGGATTCAAGCAATTAGCATCGACAAAGGTCATCGAGTAGGACGCAGGACTCGCCTGGAGATAGAAGTCAAAGTTGTAGATATCGGTGACACCCTTGTCATATACAGTTCCGGGCGGGGTGTTACCGTTCTGCGTAGCATCCTCTTGCTTCGTAGGGTAAGGACGAGCATGGTGACGTTTACCGCATATGATTATGGACAGCTTCGGACGGTACTTCCCTCCTTGAAGCTTCTTGAACGCATTCAGCAGTTGAGGTAGTTCATGTCGCAACACCAAGTCGTATTGTCCCTGCGACATCTTCAGATATTGATTCTCTTTCAAGGTATATCGTAGCAAACGTACCTCAGAAACGCCATCTCGGAACACGAAGATACTCTCAGGAAGTGTCCTGTTACGCTTCTGATAGAGCAAAAGCCGTTCCAATGTCATGGCCTCGAGATCCTGAACCATCTATTCACCGTAATCAGTACTTGGACGCTGACTTGAAAATCTCTCACTCACCTCTTCAGAATCCTTCTGGATCCGCCTGTTCCTCTGCGGCCGAAGACTGGCCGGGAATTGAACAAACTGTTGATCGACACTAGCGACGACAGCAGCGACGGACGGTGTTCCCGGCAGACTCCTCACGCCCGGGTGCGTAACATCTATTCACATAGACATCGTCAGTATGGTAATCATTGTGTTGACGATGAACATCACGTACCAACGCCCATCACCATAGCCTTCTTGGTAGTCAACCATTTCATCGACTCTTGATCAAGCATATGGTTGATACCACCGAGTTTAATGTTGACTTTCAAAGCGACATTGGAGAAGTATTGGTCTTGTCCCCTCTCATTACCCGCCTTGTCCAGGAGCATATGGACTGTCTGTAGCCCCATATCAACATCACACAAGCGCTTGATGCCAGGGTACACGAAGTTGTCCACCGCGGAGAGCAAGACAAGTATATAACTAGGTCTTTGTCTGGGGTTCAGATTCGCCCGGAGCGTCTGGCGAATCTTCTCTATGCCCTGCACACGACCGGGATCTTGTTGCATACTGGGTAAGGTGGGAGTGACCATAATCTTAGGTCGTGCATTGGGGACATTCATCCCGCTCCGTCGACATTTGTCCATCCACGCCTGAAGGAAGGATGCTAGTCTTGGATCGTCGGCGCCACCAAATTCACTTCCATTCCCCTGCTGAACCAGTAAGACTGCCCAGTTCGACATATCTGCTCCGCGATGGAATTGTGAACCAACAATGTTCCAAGACGCCTCGTTGGGCACGTTTGTCTTTCCACCCTTGTATGAGACCTTAGGGGGAAGGAGCACTCGCGCCGGCGTAACGATGGGATCATTCGAGATGGTGATCCCGAAGCCTTGCAATGCCGCCTGAGGCGAATTGGGACTAAGACCAAGCTGTGGGAAACCTTGGTTGACGATGGAGTTGATGTTGTAAGCGGGAGGGTTGCACGCAACCTTGATCATGGCAGAGGTCGCTGGTCCAGACAGTGTCCCTCGGTAGGCTTGTCCAGCAGGGATCTCACAAAGCTCTGCAGGAATACATACAGACTTCTTTGTGCCAACGTCCACGGTGGGAATGTCATCAGGATGATGCAACCTAATCTTGTATTCTGTGAATGCGTCAGCAATGACAATTCAATTGAATTGGTGGCAGACTTACTGCGTTTGAAGAATTCCTCGACGGTGATGGTCTCCTTGTACTCATCACAGTAAAACTTCTCTTTACGTGCGCTACCCGCCAACCTCTGTACGGTGTGCTTCTTCGGGTACCCCAAGTGGCGAGTGACTACCTTGAGCTTATCGCTAAATTCTCGAGGCATCCCGCCGTGGGTCTGGTTTCGGAAAGCAAGCATGGCATCTGCCAAGTTTCCCGGAATGTAGAAGGCCGTCATACAGACATTGATGTTGACCGTCAATTGCTTGTACATGGGCCGAACAGACAGGAAGTACCCCCGACGAGCTTCAAGCCCTAACGTCAAAGGAAAGACTTCATTCGACGAAGGCAAGAAGTATTTGTTCTTCCCCACACGGACGCCTGTACGATTAGCGTGTTGTTGGAGTATCAGGTTGAGCGCAGCGACCGCAGGGCCTGTGTCTACGTCACGATGTTGTGGCTTGCCACTCATGTACCTACGAACAATGAGTTCTGAGTTCAAACTCGAGACGCGCAAGGGTAGTAGAAACTTACTGTGTGAGGGCCTCGCCGCCGATGACATTAGTGAAAACAATGTCCATAGTGTACATGTCGGCGTCCTGACGTGGTTGTCGTTCTTCCACCTCAAAGTACTTTATCGTAGCAGATAAAGGCTGAGGCAGCTTCTTCGCAGAGACAAGTTTCTCACTTCGGTCGTGAGCAACATAACCCAAATGTGGCTTGAAAGCAGGATTCTCTTCGAGTATCGCGAACAAGCGGGACTTGGTATCTGCAAGAATATTCTTCTTTTTCGTTGAATTAAGGGTGATATTGACCTTGTATTCATACAAGGCCAATTCCTTAGGGGCGGTCACGTTGAAGAAGTTGTGACGTATCAGGATTTCGCGACCGAGGGTCCCCCATCCCGGACGGAGGGGCTTCTCGGGCTGGTATGCCACTTGCTTGAATGACTGAACAAGTGCGTCGAGCTGAGGCTTGGAAAGCCTATCGTCCACTCGAGCTGGGACTCCGGCGTTGAATATCTGTGCAGGACCGCCACGTCCTCTCCCTCCGCCACCACCTCGAGGAGGGCCACTTCCCCCACCGCCACCCCGACCACCTCTAAAGCCCGAATCACCTCCACCAGGCGTAGGGCTCTGCCCGCGTCCGCGGGCAAAGCCACCCCTGGTTGAGCTGGATGCAGTAGGTGGATAGGAGGGCACCGGGGACCCTCGAGGACCGCCGCGTCCTCGACCCCCACGTCCTCCACGTTGGCTCATGTTATGACTGAATAAACGGAAAAAATTGTAAGTTCTCTGCAATGTGTGCGCACTCACTCTCAGCGGAAACTGCTGGTGGGTGTTTGAGGGAAAGTCGTAGTGGGGCGATACATTCCTTGATGTTTGCCTTTTATAACCCCAAGGGACGTAATGATGGACACGTCGCGTGGAAGCCGCAAGGGATATGCCGAACTTCGAAGTAGTCTGCATATCTCGTCCATACCATATTCTGTGGTCTCTTCGAGGGCCCACTTGTTGTAGATACTTACTTGTGATCTCCTTCGATCACCTTCAAGTTTACCACATCGCATAACGATAGGCGAGTCCAAGAAAATCGGTATGAAGAATACGACCAACGCTCGCAGACGCCAGTGGGACGGAGCCGATGTGAAATCCAACCCTCAAATTCCAAGCTGCGCAGACTCCGCAGGGAAGGCTTCCCGGCAGAAGCTTCCCACTTGAAGCTTTCGGAGCCCTTAGGCAAGTTATACTTATGATTTGAGGCAGGCATGGACGGGTGCTGGAAACAATATTGGATGACTTTCCGTAGGCCGATTTAGGATCTAGGATCGTTGCTCAGTTCAACCCCAGACAGTGCCGGACCCCGGCAGCCCCTCGGCAGGACGGTCCTCCGCTGACTTCAGCAGATTGTCAGCAGAGCTGATCAACGACACTCTGAAATGAATCCCCCTCGTGACCGCGACACGCGACACGATGACGTCGCGCACTACGCGACTCTTTTCATGCAAACGCTTGGACGCCCGAACTCCTCCTTCTCTATCGACCACCACCTCGAGCACCCTCTCGCACATGTTGTTCTCCCCTTCATATCTTCAACGATTTCACCCGCTGGAACGCCGGATGGAGCACGATTGCTTCATTACAGGTGGTGGCGCAAATGCACTCGTTGCAACCGCTGTAACGAGTGACCAGCACCCCGTGCGGGACGTGTCGGGCGGCGATCGGGTGGAAGCGGATGTTGCTCGGGGGATCTCTTCCGATATCCGTAGTGTACTGCAGTTGTCTGGAGCATTGTTGGATAAAGTTTTGGCAAAGTAACCTGGTGGCCCAAATGCTACTTTGCCATAATGCAGCCCTCGAGACTTTCTCCGAAGTACCCGCGCTCTGAAGGCTGGCATCTGATTGGCCAGCGGGCTGTTTCGCGGTCAAGTGACTCAGAAGGTTTAGGGAGAAGACATCGGGAGAGCGGCAAGCTCTCTCGTTTCAAACTCCGAAAGAGTGATTATTGCCGCTTTTGGTTAGAAAATTGTCTGCCGGAGCTGCCGTTTAGTGTAAATGGTCGACCTAAATCCTAGATGGGCTACGGAAAGTCATCCATTAATGCCATCCTCAATCTGTTCTGGTGTTTGTCACTGTTTGAGAACGTGATGACCGGCCACTCGTTGTGAGACCTGCTTTAAGCTAACCTTGACTTAAACGACCCACAGAGGTATGCCCAAAAGCCCATTACATTCATTAAAAGGAAGACTACAATGACTGAGGTTACACAGTAACCTCCTGAACTACTATAGCACTCCCCGCGGACTAGCCAGCGGGGAAGTACATTGCCATACAAAAGAGCGGGCTCTACACTCAGGACTCCTGGTCGAGCTGAGTTCGAGTGTTTCTCTCCTTAGGTTCCGTTACAGTTGCAAACGACGCTTGGCGGCACATTGAGCACCCTCGACCAACGGGATGTCCTCGGAGTCGGAGCCTATACAAACAAGGTTCAATCAGCATACGTGCTCCTCCGCCCAACACGGAAAGGACTTACGGTAGCTCTTCTTGCGGGACACAACAGCAGCCTCTTCACGGCTAAGCTTAGGAGCCTTCGTGGGTTCGGGCTCAGGCTCAGCACGACGGACAACACGAGCAGAAGCCTCACTGTTGATAGCAGCTACCACTGGGGACGGGCGACCGAAGTCGCGGGCATGAGCTCTCTTCTCAGCTCTCTCATACAACTCCGCCTCCATCTCGGAACGAACGACTTCCTCGGCAACCTCCCGCACGACCTCGCGAGCAACGATGTCCTCAACCTCCCTGGCGACGATCTCCCTCGCAAGGGCAGCTCGGAAGTCCCTCGGGTGAGCGCGAGCGTAGATTTCGGCTTCCTCGGTGAGGCTGTGCACGTCCTCCTCGACCTGTGCCCGCCTTGCAAGCGTGGCAAAGTCGCGGGCGTGTTGACGTTCAAAGAATTCAGCAACGTCAGCTTCGGTTTCGTCACGAGCATAGATCTCTTCGTTACGAGGGTAGACGTCTTCCCGCGCCCAGATGATGCTGCGCGGTTCAGGGATGTCTTCGGGAATGGGACGACGGAAGTCGCGGGGGTGCATGCGGGAGAAGTCGGTTGCTTCATCTACGGACCGGTCTTGCATGTAGATAGGCTCAATGTTGGCGGGAGCAGCGTCGCTACATTACACAGGGTCATGGATCAGCTATGCTCTCAATCAAGACCTCACCCCATGTCGTGCGTACCTGCGAGCCACGACGTCAAGGTCGCCCTTACTAGGAAGGAAAGGCAGAGGGAAAGACCAAGAGGGAGCAGCACAGACGGAAACGATGACAAGGAGAGTAGCGAATGCGTGCATCTTCGTTCAGATCAAGGGAAGGTAGATGGTCAAAGTAGAGTTTAGGATTCGTAAAAAGTGGGTTAGAAAAGTGAGCGTAGGAAACCGTGCAACGGTGTAAGTCGTAGAATGAAAGGAGGAAATTCAGGCTATAATGACACGTAGCAATTCACATAGTCAGTATATTGTTCAATCATCGCTGCTTCTGTAGCAAAGAGAAGAAGGGCAGGCAACTCACCGACCAGTCCTGATGTCGAGCGTAGGCTCCGAAGAAAAAGGCGGGCGGGAAGAACGAATGTAATGGGGCGAGCAAAGGCTGAGGAAACCCGGGAGCAACGCATGAGACCACTTATATAGAGGAAGGCTATGCCCCCCTCCTTTCCCGATCATTATGTTTCGGAGCACTGCCCACACACCTGTACTGGCCCCGTTGCGACATGAATCAGCGTCAAGGAAAAGGATCGAATCAAGCACATTCACCTGGCATCTGATGGCCATCATGAAATGTATCAGTGCCAGAATGGGATGAGATAATGATTCGGGCGTACGTATTAGCAGTTAATGATGAGACTAGAATTACTTGTCAATGTGTGAAGTTCAGTCTCACAAACCTTCGTGGGGTTCTACATATATCGTAGAAAATGAACGAAAAAGCAGAAGGTATATCACAAAAAGATGAGGGCGGCCATCATGGGTTCAGATTCAACAGTTTCACAACAGCGAAACGGCGCGTCTCTTGCGCTTGTGAAGGTTCACAACGAACACATCAAAGGCACTGACCAAGATCATGAGAGCTGTCCGCGAACGTCACGTCGGTGCCCGGGATACATCATAGGCCAAACACGTTCTGTCACTGTGTGGCGCTACCCCGTAGGAATACAGAAGTAAAATGAAAGATCACGCTCTTCGAATGATCGACGGACAGGCCATGCCTTCCAGTTTTGCGTGCACAAAGCGTGGCTGGGAACAGCTGGGGACCGAGACGGTAAGTAGTGAGGAGAAACTTGGATATAAACCGAGAACCCCAGCGTTCGATCTGCATACTCCATAAAGCAGTACAAGTCTAAGAAAGGGCGATTCGGAAGACGGGAGACGAACGGATAAGTAAGTCTCACTTAATCATTCGAAACGTGGAGTGATCGTGGATGCGAGGCAAGGCACAAGCGAGGCAAGAAACAAAATGGCAGTTGGCTCTTTCTTCTCTGGAGTTCACCAACTTTATCAGCCAAAAGTACCCAGGAATATAGTAGGAAGGCGTACATCCAATTTAGTACTGAAACAGTCGACGGTTCTTCACATGAAGACTTGATAAAGTCGCTCATGAGTATATTGCATATTTGCTGGCTTGCTTTTACACCACGACCGGCGTCCAACTGTCCAGCAACCGTGAACAGTCACACACAGTGCGCAGACCCCAAGTTCCAAGACATCTTCTGTTTCAAACGTTGCTATTAGCCCAAGGACGCTGAGAAGGTTAACGGGCCCGATAGCGCTGGATCATTGGATATTCTCGCAACCAAATATTCCTCGATCCTCGGACCATTGGGCTCGAACCCACGCCGTCGACGGTTTGCGCTCAGCTTTCGCTTTGAGACAACTCGACACGATACGTTGACTCAGTAAGTACGCCACATTGAGGTTTTTCTGCGCATTGTCCAGCTGTTTCTGACTTTTCCCACGTGAGCATTCGGAATTATCTTGCCAGCCGTAGGATCGAGAGCGAATATTAGTGATCCATAGTGAAAGCGTAGTGAGGCCTTGAGGCCTGAAGCTTGAAGACCTGAAGTTCTGAAAGCTGAGTGCACGAGTTTTGCCTGAGACTCGAGAGTGTGAGCCTGTGACTGGTGACAGAAGTTCAATATTTTCTCGGCGATCTCCTCGGAGTTCTCCGGAACGAACTGGGCGCCATCACGTGGCTGCGAAAAAAGTGAAACTTTTATTTGGCACGACAGCAGGGCGTGTACGACGCGACTCGTAAGACCTTACTTATCGTCACGGTGTTACGAGACCAGGGTGGGAGGGTGCAAGCATCAATTCAGGGCGATATGTTGCCCAACATACTCAAAGTTGAGGCTCGCAGGAGGCAAGCATCCTCTACTTCGGAGGAGACCTTACACGGGAATGACTAACTTCTCTGTGATGGTCAGTGGTTGAGACTACACCCACCAGCGTACAAGTTTGTGTAAAATCTCGTCACGTATTTTTGAATGATTATTCACTAACACATACAACACCATGGCCTTGTTTGATCAGAACCAGCCCTTCGCCTTGAAGTCGTCCAAGATATCTTTCGTGGTCTCCTCCATCGTACGGTAACGTAGCCCAAGAACTTCCTTGCTTTTCGTGGAGTCGTACATGACGTTTTCGGCCTTGTAGCCCGTATCATCAGCCTCAAGTTTGGGGACGGATGGGTCAAGACTGTGCGCAATGTTGACTATAACATCGTCACGGTTCAGTATGGCCGCTAATGACTAGGGATGCATGCCAACTTACTGAAATCTCGGCCCTTGTACAGGCCTGAATTGACGATGAAACGGTTACCGCCTGCGGCCTCGTTCTGCAATGACAGCACGTGTGCCTCAGCGACGTCGCGGACATCGACCCAGCTACCACTATGATCAAGCTAAGCATCAGCTCTCCTTTCTTTTATGCCAGGAGATAGTGACTGGTACGTGCCCTTGATTTGTGTGAGGCTCTTCTCTCCCCACTTCCTTCAAAACATGCCTATACCAGCCATCCATCGAGGCGTTCAAAGCCGAAGGCTCGTGAACCTCATGAATGACAGGTCCAAAGATATGGGGTGGCATAATTGTGACAAGATCCCACTCAATCTCTTTCTGATGCTTCTCCACGAATTCCCAAGCAGCCTTCTCAGCCAATGTCTTACTAGTACAATATTTATGCATAGGATGCGCCGCCTTTCCCTTTTCCTCTACTTCCTTGATGGATCCTTCATTCCAGTCGTTTTCGGTGAAAGTACGGAGCTCAGGTAGACCTAGGGTCACTACGCAAGCGACTGATGCGGTCACGACGACGCGTTTGACCTTCGAGCCGTATTTGAGCGCAGATTCCAGGATGTGCACTGTGCCTTGTACCGCCGGGCGAATGTATTCGTTCGGATCTTCGAACATAAAATGGACTGGAGAAGCAGTATGTTCAATGGCGTCGACATCCTTGACATGCTCGTCGAAGGCGCCCGCCTACAAGATAAGGCCCGTTCAATCCAGGTCAGGGTTTGAGTGCTGCGTTGTACAAATGCCAAAATACCCTGGTCATATCGTCAACGACGACAAATTCGACTTTATCTCGGTAGCTGCCAAAGACCTTCAGCAAGTGCGGGATCTTGGACTGCGAACGGACGGTGCCGCGAACAGAGTACCCTTGCTCTAGGAGGGTCTTGATGACCCAAGTGGCGACGAAGCCATTTGCGCCGGAAACGAGAACTTTACCCGAGGGGACGGCAGGCATGTCGTGTGGAGGGTGAGATTGGTGTAGGGTAGAGGAATGTGCAATGCAAAGGAATGTCCCATATATGTAGTGTCCTACGCTCAACGGTTCATATCGCTCGAGTTTCTAGAACAGATCTCTTGTACTTACATACATGACCCCCGTCATATCTCATATAGATGGTTGATTAGAATCTGTGGTAGTAATATTATGAACAGCGATCGACTCGCGGCGTGCGTCGGATTCCGTCGTAAACGCACCGTCAATGACAATGGGGAGTGTATTAGAAGAAACTCCAGAATCTGGGAGTTGAACTCGTTCTTGGTCTCCGTCGCTGACATATAGATGAGCTATGTCCACTTCGACCGGGACTGCGAAGGACTCGGGATATAATGCATACTTACCGGCGTCATTGCAATGCATCCACGAAGCCAATGAGTTGTACACATTGTACAAACGGAGAGGTGAAAGAGTATATAAACCTACACCGTATCCGTATGTACGGATAGCTGACGCAGCGACGCTATGGCTGAGCGCTGATCTTGTGGAGGTAGACTCCGATAGAGACCGGAAAGAAAGAAAGTCAGAGTCTCACCTGATCATGAGGTGCCTGCGACGTGTGCGACGTCCTTGATCAAGAGTGCCGCCAAGTGTGCCAACCATTACCACTATTAGGGAATTGGGCAAGCATGGTAGGCTCTTCATACCGCTAAGACCATATTTCAACTTCCAACGGTTGCCCAGGACAAAATTTTAAACCTCGTATGGGGAGGACGGACTCGGAAGTGGGGGAAAGCCATATCGAGGAATAGGCCGACTCCACCAGATCAACCAAATCCTTCAACCGATCGCGCACGGAACCCAGTATTCATCTCAATCTTCAAAGTTTCAACCTTCCTATTGCAAGAAACTCAAAGCAAAGCAGTACATGCCAAAGCGAGCGTGGGATAACGCAGAGATCACCTCGTCGATAGTCGATGAGGCAAGGAACAGAAAACGGTACCTGTAAGGTGGATTCGTTACAGTTACAGCTCTTTCTTCGTAGCAGCCCCCTTGTAAATTTCCAACGCCTTCAGGCGCTCCGTCAGGGTGGGGTGTGAGTGGTGATAAGCGGAGTACCTGTGTAAGCAAACCGAATCGTTAGAAAAACGACACAAAACCGACAAGAGAAAAACAAAGAGAACAAAGGTCAATGAGGGAGAGACGTACATCCAATCAACCCAAACCGTCGACAGATTCTTCACATGAATCGCAATGAGCGCTCTCCCAAGCCTATCCCCCAAATCTTTCATATCCTCCGACTTGAGTTTATCCTGGAGTTCGCATGCGAACCTGTCTGCTTCGTATTCGTATTTACGGGTGAGGGCGTTCATCCAGATGCTCACGAAGAAAGCTTCAAGCGGGTTAATGATCATCTATAAAGACAATCACGAGAATGGAAAATGTCAATATTAGCGAAAGTCAGTAAGTGATGCTCTGAGGTTGTTGACAGACGTAATATGAATCAACTGCTTACCTGGAAGAGCATGAACGCAAGTATGGTCGGCGGGTTGGCAGCGACTTCTTTGGGGAAATCGAATGCGCGGAGGAACAGAGGCGCGTGCATGAATGCGGGAAAGAGAGCCAAGATGGTGAAGATATGAAGCTGAGTGGCCAAAAGGAGCTTCGTGGGATGCATATAATACCAATGTCCCAGCTCATGCGCTGACAATTACCAAAACAAACCTCAGTTTCTTGAGAATCATGCGTACTACACAAATGGGACATACCGAGGATAGCCTCGACTTCATCAGGCTTACTCTGCTTGATCAAAGTATCGAAAATGACGATATGCTTGCTCCAGGGCAACCCGAAGAAGTACGCATTACTGTGCGAGCTCCGCTTAGACCCGTCAATCTCGTACAGATGCTTAAGAGGGAAATTGAGTTTAGACGCAAGGTTCTCAATACGCTTGCGCAATTCGCCTTCGGGCAAAGGAGAGAGCTTGTTGAAGAGGGGTTGGATGACGGTTGGGTAGAGAATGACCATGGTCATTTGAAAGGTGATCCTGCACACCACATGTATCAGCATCGAGCCATTTGTCCATATTAACATGCCGTATGGAAGTGAACTTACAAGAACGCCATGAGCCAAGGGATGAACCTATCTCCGGCCCATTTGAAGACGTAGAGGAAAGCAGCGAGGAAGGGTGCACCGATGACGAAACCGACTGCCCACCCTTTGAGCATATCAGCTACGAACAAACCGGGAGTGGTCTTGTTGAACCCGTGTTTTTCTTCGAGGACGAAGGTTTGGTAAATCGAGACGGGAAGGGCAGGGATGGATGAGGTGATGAAAAGAATGGCGACAAACACAATGGATTGCAGGATCTATACAACAGCATTATTAGAATCTCAATAAGTCACCTGAAGTGGAATTGGGGAACACACCTCGTACTCAGACGAATACCCAAATTTCCCCAATACACCCCCAGCAGCAGCCCAAGCCCAGGCATACATCCCGTAATGAAGCAAAAGCGAATCCACAATCTGCTTATACAACCCCGAGATCAACGAGAACTTTGCCTTGTCCTTCCCATATTCCTGTGACTTTTTGAACGTCTCCTTGTCAAAGTGGTCTGCGAGGACTGCTGGAGGCTCGGGTTTGGAGTAGAGGGGGTACTGTCGGATACTTCATACGCCAAGTCATTGGTGAGCTGTAGACGACCCAATTTAGATAAAGAACTTACATGAGATATGATTCGAAGAGACAGACGACCCATGAAGCAACTTGGACGTAGAGCTTCCAGTCAATCGGATCGGTAGCCACGAAAGAGAGCTGCCTCTGGATCACAGCCAGTTGCCTGTGAAGGAAGTCCATTGGAACCGTCTTTCAGTAATTCCCGCTGTTTGTGACTTTGTTTTCGTGTCCTACTTCGTTCGATCCCCAAGTCGCTGAATCGTCCTGTACTTACACTGCTGGCGTTCAGAATGACGCAGGGAAGAACGATGAGGCATGTAAGCATCCTGTTCGACCCATAACAATTGCACTCCTACCAAACTACTTACAGCAACAATACAACAGAGCAAGATGGTGTTCTCCGCAAAGCTTGTGGCGGCCTCTGGAATTTTTGCGGCGGCCACCGCATCGCATCTTGGCGCGTCGGCGTCGGCACAGCGTGTACGTGTCACTCAGCACGGTGTCGTGTCTCAAATAGGCAGGTAGGAAGGAACGAAACGACGATGTGATTGTCGTGAACTCTAAGTCTACTAGTCTAGTAGTCTTATGCGAGATGGTACTAGGCTGTAGAACACCCCTTCGACGTATCCCCCACACTCTCTCCATGCTGCTCAAAAATATCGACGGCATCCTCCTCGAACGCCTCTAATGCATCGTGCAACTTGTCGAACAGCGTGTCCAGAACATCTCGAGTCTCATCATTCAGACCAGGAATATTATGGGCAATCTCTTGATCCATGTCTACCTTGCGTCGATGAAGACGGCGGTGCCATTCTTCGACGTGGCTCTGCACAGTACGCACATACTCAATTCATTGCCATGAATTATTTCGGCAAGGCTGAACTCACCTCAAGAGAGTCAAGTTGTATCGAACTGGACGAAGTAACCGTACAGACTTCGCGCATACGTTGCGTACTTTGGTTGATGGCTTTCCAGGCCATCCCGTAAGTTTTCCGACAAAATCGGCGAATCTCATCGCTCTGGCGGGCTTCTCGCAGATAATTCAACATCCACACCTGAGTTTTGTAGAGTTGATCCTGGGGCAAACACGCGAGATTCAGCGATGCAGGTAACAATTGTATAACTTTACGCACCTCCAGCTTGTACTCCCCTTCGAAGTGACGGATTGATAAATCGCGACGGCCCTTCAGCTTTGCATAGTTAGAGAGAGAACTTTTCGAATGCCGCCCTTCTGCAGAGTACTTCGAGTTGGGGAGTGTACATTTCCAAGGCAGATTTTCGCTTCTCCATAGGGCTCGCGAGTTTCAGAGCGTTCCAACCAGGTCCATGGTAGACCGTTCGAAGCCATGGACAATGCGCTGATAGTGAACATCGTTGAACAACAGCGCCGCGATAACATAATTGAGGTGCACATACTCCAGTATATCGTCCACAGAATCGACATCGAGAAATTGGGCGAGGGAGACAAGTCTTGCCTCGCGCATTCGTTCCCAGGGAACCTTGTTGAAATCAATGCAGGCGCGACGGCTAACTTTCCTGAGTCTCTTGTCACGTATGCCTTGAGACATGTGTGTATCAGCAACGCGGAACGGACAAAAGAGGGAAATCCTCACTCGGGAATGGACGACCCTTTTTGGGTTCTAATGTTGCGGTCTTGTGGTTTGCACAAGTCACAACGCCCTTGAAGTGGTCCCCATTGTAGTACATGCCAATTACGTGGTGGTTGCAAGGACCTTCGTGATCCCTAGCGGTCATGCTCCATTGAATTTCAGGCTGTGACCCATTTAGCAACCACCAATGTTATGGTTAACGAGGTCCTCACCGTAGCTCTGACATCCGTAGCAGCTGCGTTGTGGATGTTGCGCCTTGGACAATAGATACCTCGGGCGGCGCAGGGACCGAAGTGAACGTTGAACGTGGCGCCTCGAATTTCAACTGGCATGGCAAGTAGAAAAGAATGTCGAAGGCGGCCCGAGGGGAGGAGAATATTTAGCAGTAGTACTTTTAGAATAGTTCTTTTAGATAGGTGTGATTACGACGAAGGGCCAGCAACGTCGGGTGTATAATAAGTGTGCGGTATATAGTAGGCGTATGATACCTAGAAATAATGGGGGGTAGAAGACAACATGTGGGCAAGGGTTTCAACGAACCAACCGTGATTCATATTTCCGGCGGGACAACGGCGGCGGCCACGCGAACGCCCCGGAAAGACAATCACGTTGGTGTAGATGATGGCGAGTTTGCTACAATGCTAGAGCACCATGCACGGCGGGCACCATTTCGCGTCGGCGTGAAGCCGAACTTCACCCCGGCCAGATAGGGTGCTCGCCGGCATGAAGCCCGGAGGACGTCCATCTCGCCGGGCCAAGTTGTGCTATCTAAAGCTTATGCTATGTAAGTTAGTATCGTCAAATCATTGATAGTACTTGTCACATTTGGTTCACTTACTCTTGGAGCCACACACACGCAGTTACGTATTCGGAAGTACAATAAACTGAAACTGGCAGTGAGAACACATGAGGGAACGCGCCATCCCCGGCTCTTCAATCAAGGAGAACAGAAGACACATAGTCGGAAAGGCATACCGATAGCGTACGCCACAAGGACATTCGATGGATATGACCTCCGATTCCATGTAAAAGTTGAAGCTGTTGAAGCTTGAAGCGTTGAGACCAAGTTGGGGTAAGGACGAAAACACGTCCGAGTCGCGCCGGTAAAACGCGCCAACCAATTCACGATCATCACGCGATCCAGTTGCGAACCTTCACGTGAACCGTCGCGACTCAAACCTCGGGCTGGTCCTCAACCCATACTCGGCTTTACCGCCTCAATATATAGCTACCTCATGTCACGCCGCAAGATATGTAGATGATATTAGCTGTCTGCCGTCAGCATCCACGACGAGGGAGAATAATGTTACTCCGTACGCGTGGTGCGTATTCCCGGACTTACAAGTGTATGAAGTACGTTTATGTGATTGGTACCCACCGATCCGATACATTCATTAGATATAAATAGAGCTTCCCACCTCCGGTATCCAACCATTCCAGTGACCTCACAACGCCGTATTCATATGATAGAATGGGTACTGCTGTGCGCCGTAAAATGGTGCAATGCCTCCAAATTCTCCGAAATCGTACGCAATCTTGGCGGAGGCTCAAGTGTCACAGCTATAGAAAGAAGATATCAGTAAGTGTCGATATACCCCATAACAAGATATTGAGATTACTCGCCATCTACATAATGTGCTCGGTTCCATTGTCTCTCCTGCGCGCGAATCGCCCCGTAGATGGGAGTCCACCTGGCAACGCTTCCCCAAAGCGAGAATTCTTCCTCATACAGATATTCATCATCCACTGGACCCAACAGTGTCTGTTGCCCGTACTCTATCAGTCGAAGGTTGGGAAAGATATCTGATAAGAACGACGCGACGTCCTGCGCGTTTGCAATGGGACAGTACCGCGCAAATAGGATGGCAAGGGAGTCACTTTGTGTTCCTTCGCGTGGGACGACGTCGCGATCAAAGCGGGATTTGGGTGCACTGGAGGCGTCGAAGGGGATTGAGAGGGATTGAATGAACGGGCAGTGTTTGGCGATGGAGAGGAGGCTTTGGATTGTAGCTTTGATCAAGCCGTTCTGCATTGATCTGTAGGTTTGCGCAAAGTGCAAATATCTGACTTTCGGCCATGCTTGGGCGATGGCATCGAAAGCAGCGTCGTCCAGCGAGAGCATCCAGTTTTGGTCGAGAAATCTGGCTTCAAGAAGTTCTCTGAAGACGAACAGAGGTCGGAACGTCACGCCTTGAACATTGGCACCTACCAGCCCCGAGTTCCTGGGACTGATGATGTGGATGTTGCTCAAAGTGGTATGCGAGAACGACTCAGCGATGACGTTGAAAAACTTCTCCAACCCCATCTCCGTCGGCGGGTCTTGGTACATAACTTCGAGTGCGCACACTTCCGGGAATTGTTTGTTCTTGAAGAAGTTCAATGACTCGTGGAGCGTCCGTCCCTCGATGGCAAGGGTCCGCAGATTGGAGAAGGTATGCGACTCCGATATCCAATCGAGGGTATCGGTGTTGACCTCGTCAGGGAAGGCAAACGAGATGTGGAGGGAGTCGATGGAAGGGTGATTGACGATGGCCTGCCAACTTTCCGCGTTGAGTAATTCTTCACAGACCCAAACCGCACGGAGGGTATGATGCTCCCTGAATAATTTCGTTATATCGTCCTTGAGTTCTGGCGTGGGCAACCAATCCTCAGATAGCTTGAGTTTGGTCAAGCGAGGGCAAGTGGTAGGGAGCTCGGACAGAAAGAGCGGGGATTGATCATCAGATTCAGATGCGTTCTCAATGAAAAGCTGAGTGAGCGAGGGGGAGAAGAACATCGGCAAGTTGTTGATGGAGAACTCCTCCGGCGACGAGTTGAAGGGGTAGTCCCACTCCAGATATTGAACGTTGGGAAATAGTTTATGTGCAGCGTTCTTAAACTCCAAAGGAACGCTGGTGTTAGGGTCATCTTCACCAAAGACGTAGCCAGACCAGGTTGTGTGTGAGAGCTTCATGACATGGATCTTGGATGAGTATTTCATCACGCGCGACCAGTCGTCTTCCGTCAAAGCACGTTTAAGCACCTTCAGAGGTTTGAAAATCAATCAGCACAGTCGTTATATAGGCTGTAATCATAGACGTACAATCTGTTGCTGACGTGAGGTAGTGGTCTGCAAAATATTGATCGGAATCGCATTGCCATCGCCATCGCCGTCTTGAGGTTGAGCAGCAACTGGAGGGGCAGCGGCAAATTGAGCACCTACACCTTGCCCCACTTGTTGATTGGCACCTCCACCATTTCCTACTCCTTCAGCACCAGGGGGGGCAACAGACGATGGCAACTCGACTCGCAATATTTCAAGTGTACCATCAGGCAAGCAAAATACCAACGGGACGAGGCTTTCTTGCGTGCGCCAGAGGATGCCTAACGCAATAGGCTCAAAGTCACGGCAAACTTGAGCAAGAGTGGCCAGCGTCCTGTCGAGACCATCGTCGTGGAGACTCTGGAAGATTGTGGAGAGGAGCTCGTTGATCTGGAAGATACGGTGCATGCTGGGAAGAGTGAAGGGAGAACGTGTCTATAATTTCAGGATCGCTAAGTATTCGGCGCGTATTGTCGAGAATAGAAGGTTTCCCAGTTATTCAGTAGCTTTATGGACAGTGTATCAAACTTGATAATGTCTCTGTAAAATTAATGAGACACATTCTCGGTTGCATCAGGTGAAGTAACTGTGGACTTGCTTGAGTGTTTGCTGAGGTTTAAACGCACACACGCTGCAACGGTCCTGTTAGGCGTATACCACTGGAAGAACTGGAAAGTGATGATCAGGAAGGGGCGTTGCTTGGACAACGCGTCCGTTATAAGAGATAGGGTCTCCACTCAATTCCACCCCTGGTGGAAACTTGGAAGCTAGCCATATTGAGCTGGGCGCTTGCGCAAGAAGTTTCAGTAGAGTTCGCGGAGTTGTTTTGAGAATCCGCGGCATGCCCTTTCTCAACCGCTCTCATTTCACCACTCCCGTTCGCTTCCCGGTCCCAAATTGTCATATCTGTTCTGCAGTGATCTACGAACTCAATAGGATGTCAACAAGAAAACGAAAGTACAAATCCCACCCTAACCATGCTCGTGAATCGCGCCAGACAGATGTCTACCGGCAGGATGAACCACAAGCACCAGATCCAGTGCTTTTCATCCATGCGTACGAGGCAGATATCGTTAAAGGTCCCTCAAGTACCGGCATGGCGCGAGCGTTGGATGTCGAGCGTGATCCTACCGGACGTATTGCTCATGTTGGGCAAAGTTTGATGAAGTTAAACTCATCACGACCGTATGAGGGCGACGAATCCGAGGCGAATGATGGACATGAACACGCCTCTGAAGACGTTTGGGTAGATAGGTACGACCACTCCATGTTTCCCCTTCCTCTAAGATAAACGTGTCCCGTTTTACGTGTATTATTGACCTGCTCTAGGAACGTCCGATACTGATCCGATACTGAGAATGTCTGAGAATCCTTCTTTCTGCTCCTACGCTCAGTGTAACATATTAACGATTCTCTTTAGGTACGATGCCCGGCTTCTGCTCGACGATAGTGGTGTTCCCTCTGTACGTCAAAATGCACCCATCGAGTCCTCCGGGCGATATTCTCCCACCGGATGGTCTAACCTGCCTTCGGATGCCGAAGACACGTTCTTCTTCTCTACGGAGGAGACCGAAGATTACAGACGCGAAAAACGTCGTCGTCTGATCGAGAAGTCTAGAGAAGACCGTTTGAAGGCGATGCGTGCTGAACGGAAAGAGGAAGAAGCACAAAATGAAGAAGAACAATGGGGTGGTAGCGATGAAGAAGTAGGCGACGTCTTAATGTCCATCTTGATACTTCACTGAACGCGTTGATCTTTGGTTTGCAGCCAGACGATACTCAGAGGGAACTCATGCGTAGAACCGCAAGTCATCTTTCGAGCTCCCCTAATCCCGCTCAACTCGAGATGCGCATCCTGGCTAATCACGGTGCAGACCGCCGTTTTGCGTTTCTCAAAGGGAGATGGTCACGCGCATGGAAAGCGACCAAAGCGCGGATACGTCTTGAGAACGAAAAGGCAAAGGAGGCAGAGGAAAAGAAGGCGAACGCGACATCGGGTGTTCTGGGAGGGTTGACTGGATATGGTGATAGTGATGAGGACTCTGATGCAAAGTCGGAAGATGAGAGCACTCCTGCCGGTTCCGCGGAGCCATCATCTAGCGTCCCTTCGTCAAACATAACTTCGGTGGCTGACGACGAATCCCTGAAAGCGGCCAGGAGGGCGAGAGCTAAAGAGTGGATGGAGCGACGAAGAGCTGAGAAGGCCGAGGGAAGCTGACTACATACTGAGGTCCCCACTGAACATCATATATCGACTATCTCGTCATCTAACATCATAGTCCCCATGCACAATGTTCATTGAATGAATAGCTTATTATATACCAATTCAATGTACCATATCAAGCCAACCCAATGTCCTTGCACGACGAGTGGACGTTTTCGAATAAACCGGGGGCAATTCTAAGCGATATTGATGCCAGACAAAGTGCCGTTCTTGACAGCAGCGTCATGGGCCCTGGCGAGCATACCGTACTCCGGCAAGTACCTTCAAGTTCAAGGCATTGATTGTGAGCTTCACATGTCACGTGCACTGCCAAGGCAAGAGACACTCACTTGTCGAAGAAAGGCAACAACTCCGGAGTACCAGGGGTAGCACGCCAGTCCCTCATCAGCTCGCACGCGACAGCGAACAAAGACAAGACTTGGGCACCAGCCGCGCGCATACGGTCCCTGGCGTCTTCACTGGTCCTGGGATCGAAAGTGCCGGAGGCGTCACTGTTAACGAAGACAGAGTAGCCTTCCTCAACGAGGGAGAGGGCCAGAAATGCCGCGCAGACCTTATGACGCAAGGGAAGTCAGTGGGGAATTTGTAGGGGAGTCTGATAATTGGAGAGTGCGCACGTCGGTAGTGATACCGGCCAGAATGACTTGTTTTTTCCCGGTAGCCTCGACAGCAGCCTTGAAGTCGGGGTTATCCCAAGCGTTGACCTCCCCCTGCCGGCGGATGAACGTCGCATTGGGATGCATATTAATGATCTCCGAAGGGAGTGGGCCGTTTTGTCCTACACGTCACAAATACCCCGGATCAGTGAAGCCATTGGGGAGAAGGATAATATCGACTTGCCATTGTCAGCACTGGTGGTCAAGATAGTAGGCAGGTTGAAGACTTTGGCGAGTTCAGCATGCGCGAGGATGTTCGCTTTGAAGGAAATGGGATTCGCGTCACGTCCCATCTGGAACAAACCCTCTTGAAGATCAACGACCAGTAGGACGGCATTGTTCTTGTCGAGCCTCTCGTATTTGAACGCGCTCGCTGTGGAAGAGTTCAACGTGGACAATGTGAGCTAGTCAGAGTCGAGAGACATAGAGATGTCTGCCATACCAGAGAGAGCGAGCGCCGCAGTGAGCACAAAGCTAGTAAAGCGGAAGAACATGGTGAGTAGCGCGGTAGTTCGACCGGTCGTCAACGTGAAGAACGATGAGGGAGCTTTGAAGACGTTGACTGAGGGAGATGAGTAGTGTAGCTGCTGAAGAGGGCAGACTTCGCTGGTCTTTCACTTCACCATACCTACCCCCTCTTTATACCCCGTTCCCCCTTAAGAAGCGCACAACGCGACCCAGCCCCTGTCGGATGTACTCACCATAACAAGCAGCCCAACAGACACAGCAACTATGCTTCCTAAGCGTAGTCATACTTGCACTCCTTATGCATGGCATAGTGATCCTGTAAAAGGAGCGTTATACTGTGGTAACGCACCGGGATTCCGAAAAGGACCTACATGTAGGAAACTTAACGTTCGAATAGGGAAGTCCGCCGCAAGTCCGTCGTCCGACCTTCGAAAGTCAATTTGATGAGCGCGCATAGTCAGGCTGAACTTGGTAGAGGTATTCACAGTCGCCGTGTCTTCGCCGGATGTATATTTGGTGGATTATGTATATGGCGAAGGGAAGCGCAAAGTAAAGCGTAGTTTGACGTCGGGGCTTTGCCAAACATGGACCTTGCGCTGCCGCGCCGTACGCTTCTGGTTGTGGCTTAAGGGACGATAGTGATGGTGAGTGCATCGTGACCTTACTGTGGCCGCAGGGCTACCAATCCTAGCACATGCGGTCTCTTCCGCTGCTGATTCAGTGTATAGTGCATGGCAATCCTCTTTGAGGTACGCTTTCTCGCAGCTGGACGTAACCTGAGGGTATCACTGAAACGACGCCCGCTTTTGCTCGAGTACATAGTAGGACATAATCAATTGTCTCAACGGAAGTAATCGCGTACTCACCGCATAGTAGTCATGAAGGTCCCTTGACATGGGTACCTGCTAATTGTACGAGACATTCCCCAGTAGGCAACCCCGCATAGGACCACGAACATACGTACGTTACGAAGGTATCGGACTCCCAAAGTGATCCGGAATGAGCGCAAAATCGAGAGTTGGGCCAATGAGAGAGGGTATCGCATTGACTTTGAGTTGAACTTCGACACGTCCAATCAAAAATCTGTTTGAAGAGTCAAGCAGACATGAAACTCAGGAAGCTTAGTGCCAAGCGAATTCTACTCACCTCTAAGATTGAGTACCTCCCGACAACGCACCCTGTGATTCATGGAAGTACAGACTTCGAGTTCGCCATTCACACATATGCCGACTCATACCAGCACAATGAACACAAAAGAAGTGATACAAAGCCCAAAGAGTAGCACCTATAGCAATAGCATCGACTAACAAAATACATACAATACAGGAAAGGGTAATAGGGCGAACAGCCATAAAGCATGAGGGTGCGCTCATTGAGGTGACTGCTCTGCGTAGACCTGCAAGCGAACATTTCGGTCAGATTGCTGATAGATGCAAAAGCCAGAAAACACGAACCTTGATCGTCTTGTCAGCTCCACCAGTGATTAGACGGGTACCCGTCTGGTCGAACGTCGAGCAGAATACTCCAGCTTCGGCTTCTAGTGAACCAGGTTGAGGGATATCGTCCATATGCTGGAAGGGTGTGCCGGTGTTGTAATCCCAGAATGTGAGGGTACCGTTGTCGCCTGTTCGAGCGAAGGTCAGTTTCGACGAATGTTCAACTATAAATTCCGTTAACTGTAATACTGACCTCCCGAGAAGAAGACACCTTCCGAGTTGACAGAGAGAGTGTTGATAATGGCGTTGTGTCCACTGAAGTTGAACACGAACGCGCCCTCAGGACATTTCCACTTTTTGATATTGTTGCCACCAGCCGAACCAGACGCGAACGAGTACTCAGTCGGATGAATAGCGAGGGATCGAACAGACTTCTTATGGTGCGTCAAAGTCACCATAGTCTTTCCTGCCGCCAAATCCCATAACCGAATCGTCGTATCCATACTACCAGTGATAACCTGGGGGTCGGACTCTTGGCACTTCACGTCAGCGACTGTCGCGGTGTGACCTGACAAGACGTGGATTTGTGCTTTTGTTCGCATATCCCAGACACGTGCTGACGCATCTCGTCCGGCGGTGACGAGAACGTCGAGTGTTGGGTGCAAACTGAGTGAGTAGACACCTGAAAGGTGTCCGTGGTAATGCCGAATGACTTTGTTGGCTTCAAGGTCCCAACATTTCACCATCTATGGGAGCTGAATCAGCACAAACTCCACGAAAAGCGTTCGTGATAACGTACCTTGTCTTCACCGCACGAGAACAAGTAGGGATGCCGTGGTGATACCGCCAATCCCCGCACAGTCGATATATGTCCCGTCAACGACAACTTCAGCTCTCCCGACGCCAAATCCCAAATCTTAATTACTCGGTCTCCAGCACCAGTAGCAAACCACTTGTTCCCCGGTTCGACAGCAACACTCCGTACCCAACCCAAATGTCCCGAGATTACACGCATAAGCTTCCATGGCGGGTGATATGTAGGCTTAATTGTTCGTGTTGTTTTGTGCAGTTGCAGTGCTTTCGTGAGGTTGCTGTTCGAGGTGAATGTGGATTGTTGTGGAGTGGGCGTTTTGTCGATTGCTTGGATGAGTTGACCAGCCTCGCCAGATGCTATTCCATATACTTGAGTTTGTATACGATCCAAACGCAAGAGTACACTCACGTCCTGCTGTTATCATCTTTCTCGCCTCCTTTGGCCGTGCGGGGCCAACTGCGCCTTGTTGTGCAAGCAAAGGAGCGGGAAGCGTCTTGTAATCCGCGTATTCGTCTTGAATTTTGGCGGCGAGTCGTATCCGCGCACTAGATGCATGTGCTATCAATACCACTAATTCTCGTACTTTGCTTCAATATCTACCTCTTCTCTTCGTCATTGGGATAGTCGTCCGTGCTCGCAGCGAACACAGCATGTGTCCTCTTGCCACTTATTTTGAGCAGAGGGTTGAGAGGGGGAAGTGTTTGCGCCATTCTGTGGTATCTGAGTTAACTGATACCTTCCAACCCGCGTTGTAAGGTTATGTGGTGCTAAGCAGAGAGAAGATATGTTGGCTCGTGTAATACGGCGAGCACAAGGAGAAGCACAAGAGATGTGCACACTGCAAGGTGAAGTTCGCGGCGCTTAGTCAATAGTGAGAATACATTGCCAAACATAGCTAGGTCAGGTGATACCTACGCTGCTTCCTCGAGCCAACGTCCAAGCGAGAGTTCGCGGTTTCTGTCGAACAACCACCTCTGTTACGAACCTAATCAGATGCACAACATGCATGTATTTCATTTTGACTAAGACACACGATGGTATCGTACGTTTTACATGTTTTACTTACTAAGGATATTACTTACTCATGTTTACCTTACTGTATACGCACCGAACGGACATGTAGTTTAGTCATGATAAAATGCCTTGCTGGTTACGCATGTATAGTTTTGCCTGAATATATATACTGGCTTGAGCTGGGATTGA
>MU275194.1:0-66904 GCA_022160315.1 Panus rudis PR-1116 ss-1
GCGATCAGGATGATTGGCGTTTCTACTATGTTAACTGGTATGTTTCTGTTCATTGTCGGCTGCCATGTTCTCCTAGCTCATTGAAATGTATCATCAGGTTTGTTGACAGAGATATGTATATGCGCTACCGGGGAGGCGGTATTGGACACATTCCTCTGAAGGTAGAAGACCCGCCGGCTGACTCAGAATCTGACTCAACAACAGATGAAGGTACTGTAGACGTTGCCCCTAGTCTTGACAATGAGAGCGCAGGGATTCAGACAGATCTAGAGCTCCTGGGGTATCAGGCAACTGCGCGTGCACCAACTGAGGACACAGAACAGATTACGAATGCGGATCAGACTGCAGATACAGAGGAAAGGGCTTCAGATGAGTCGGCATCGGAGTCTAGCGATAGCGGTTCAGATGGCGACGAGGAGATCGGTTCAGAGGAGGAGGAAGAGATCTTAGAAGCGGAAGTCACCCTTGGATTTGCTCCATTATGATACAATTTCTATAATATACAATAAAGGCGTACTAGTGTATTGAGTTCTCGGCGTAGCAGGTCTTTCGGAGGTTTCGTACTAGGCAATTTGAGCGGCTGTACCTACTTTTTATGGTTACAGACTCCATGATCACTATTCCGAGTCGAAGTTGACCGATTGGACTTGGACGTGCTTTGGTTTTCCTTCACTCACCATCACTGGCATATGGGGGATCACGACAGTTCTGACTATATTGGCTCTGACGAGGACGAGAGCAAGACGAAATGGTGGCAAAGGCAGGGTTCAAACTCTCCTGGGCCTGCAAGCAAGCCAATCAAAACAAGCCCTGGACGAGGTGAGCCGGAGCCCACACGGCGAAAAAGTGACCGTTTGAGCACCAATACAAAGGGGAAAGAACTCACCCAAAAGTAAGTAACCAGCTGGGTATTACTTACCATGCTAATGTCATCACAGATTGCTTAAGGACGGTGGGTACTTCAACACCCAAACGTCCGATACGCAATTTTATGGGTGGAACAACACAACTGTGGATCCAGAAACGCCGAAAATGGAGAGGAAGAGGTTTAGTGAGTTTGGTCATGTATCGACATGACCATGGTGTCGCTGAATGGTCCTGTACAGACAAGAGTCGAATCGGCAAGATTCATCGCAAAATCTCCCAGACCCACCTGTCACTTGCACGCTACCACAAAGAGCTTGCAGATGCATATAGTAATTCAGCATCCGAGTCATACTCAGATGAAGACAACGGCTCGGTGATTGAAGCTGACAGGAAAGGAAGCACCAAAGTCGAAGAGGCCCGCACGCAAACAACTTTAGTGGATGCCGTCGACATGGCAGACCCGTGCCCAGAATTGACCGCAACCAGCCCACTCGGTGTTGGCCTGGACACTATGGATTGTGCCCGCTCAGTGGGAACAATGTCGCCCAAGGCCGACTCGTCCGATTCGGAAGTCGAAGTGTACAAAATCAAGCATGCTATCACGGGAGAAACTGTCTTGCTTTCAGCAGAACAGCAATCTCAGCAGGTCTTGTTCACTTTCACTGAAACCTGTCCCTATATTCCTGATGCCGTGGAGTGGCTGGGCGCAGATGGAGGCCCCGGTCATGAGTCAGAGACATCGGTATCCCAAACGCAGCAACGAGAAGAGGAAGCCCAGCCCGGGACATCGACGGTGACGGTGAAGCAGGAGTCAGCTGGCACTACATCTCACTCGACTATCCCTCAATCTCGCTTGCTGTGGAATCCACATTCTCAGACGTTAAGGCGTGTCATTGGTCGCAAGGAGTCTGACCGGGAAGAGGATGTGCAGGGTACAGGTGTACCACGAACTGGGAAGAGTAGCTGGGGAGCAGGTGGCCGTGATAAAAGTGTGGCGAGCCGGAATTCCAGGGCTCGGCGGGAAGTAGGGCATCCATATAAATAGTTGTTACAGTGTACACACCATGGATGTGAATGTCAGTGTGTCACGGCAGGCGACCAAGTTGATTTGCCAGTAATTTGGAAGCGGAAGGAGCGGCCTGAGCTTACTAGACTTCTCAATAGATTCGGAGCAGGAGGTGCAATAGCATGGGCGCATTGCTGGTCTTTCTATGCCCTTGTAAGAGTAACCATGGATGACATGAAGGTATGTGGTAAATTATGATCTCTAACAAGTATACCAGGGCATACAAACCGACACCATTCCTGGTATCCTCATGTCATGCGGCGTCTGTCCTGGTGAACTTCACCAGGCCAAATCAGGAAATCACGGATTTGCTGATGACCGTCCGCGGATTAGTGCGTACGTATTCAGGTCATTTGCCCCTGCCTCCAAATGATCGCCGTCCCTTGTGGATCCAAGTTGGACAGACTCTTATTGTCCTCCCGCGGCAACATCCTTGACCAGCGAAGCGATATCAAATGAAGCAAGAATTCTAATTGTCTTTTGACCGAGATCTGCTTCAAGTCATCTTCTGTGGAGAGATAGAACAACGATTGAGTTCTCGATAGCCAGATAATGTTTTTTCGCGTGACAGAACGTGTCATGCCCATATGACCAACGTTAACGTTAACTGGTACTGGCGTCACTGCGAGGTTCTACCATACGCCGAGCCAAAGGTCATTTCGGGAAGTCTTTGTATTTTTGCTCTTCGTTTCATCTTCGCGCTGGCGGTGCTGACTTGGGCTCCGAGAGTAGGAGTGAGCATGAGACGGTAGAGCAACGTTAACGTCTTGAATGGCAAATTAGCCGCGACGGCTTAGCGCTCTTCATCACTGGCCAGTCGAACCTGGTTCTGATCAAAACAGGGACCCACATCTCCAAGATCGATCTCAGGGTTCTTTAAATGTTTCAATTGGCAAGTTGGGAGCAAGCTCAAGAGCACCTTTAGTCGACCCACTACAGTACACGAAAGGATGGGGAGAAAAGATTGGACCTTTGCTAGGGAGTTCTCGCGGATGTAGAAACTGCGGATTTGGAACGGTGATTGTAAAGATTAGTAGCCCGCCTATGATTAAGGTGCTTGCTCTTCCCCCGTGACGCTATCCTCGGGCGGGAAATAAAGCGGAAGAAGATTTCTGCAAGGCCTTTGTCAGAAGAAGTGACGGAGCAATCGTAAGATATCCAGCGTACTCGTAGACTTCCTTGTCTTCATCACTCCATACGACGAAGATGACCCGCTCTAGCTGTCAAACAAAATCAGCTCACAACGCTTTCCCGGTTTGCGCGGAGCAATATAGGTAGGTATACCTTTTCGTCGTTTTCATCCACAAACCCGCGGACTTCATTAAGAGTGATGTGAGTAGCAGATTCTATGGGATATCCATAGATGCCGGTAGAAATGGAAGGAAACGCCTGTTAAACACGTTAGGGTGTATTGATGAATACTCAGGGAGACAGAGGGCTTCGCACAATATGTTTCAGCGAGTTGGATGCTGCAAGTGCCAAACTCTTTCTGTAGCAGGAGGCCAGCTGCTTTGCACACTGCTCCGCTCGGGATTCGGAGTATATAGGTCCGACAGTGTGAATGACATGCTTCCTACATCAGCAAACCTTCACATTGCCTTTCGTGTCTTACCCGAGTCTGAACAGTCTGGGAGAGTCTGAGATGCCTGAGTCTGCCTGAGCGCGGCTCCTGAATTGTCTGAAACACCTGGGTCACCTCATCGTGTCTACTGAACGCCTTCGCGAAACCTTCGCATTCCTTATACGGGACCTCGCGTCATGTGGACGCAATTGATGGTTCATTATTCTTGTGATGGGCAAGTGAGACATCCCCAAATTAGGGCATGACGCCCATGTTACATAACGACGCTAATCTCCACGTCATAAAGGCGACGGTCTTCGGACCTCAACGCATGCACATCTCTCTTGCATCTCTCCATGTTTCCCTCCGCTATCCGTGCTCTCAACGCGCCCTTGGCAGCCGGTACACACTCTGCAAGCAACTTTGTACCACATTGCCTCCCTCATCTGGGCTCTCAGGTCGTGAGTGGTATGCCCATGTCGATGACCCGTCGGAGACCGCTTAATGTATACTATACAACTTGAAGCTTAGGGAGTTGTCAACTCAGCAAAGTCGAGGAGTTTATCGAAGGTGAAGGCGCTCTGGAAGGTGCGTCTCTCAGTCTCTCGCATCAAGATGTTGTGATTCACGAAGGATTCAAACCACCGGGACAGCAACGTTGATACGGCATTTGGGGATAATTGTCTTCCTGGGAAATTCGATCACAGTGAGTACCGGTACTACGTCGCAGCGCACCAGAGTCGATATTGTTTATGCTTAGCTGACATTGATGAGTAGATACCGTCTTGCTTTTGGCAAAAACCCACACTTTTGCTCAACCTTGCAACTGTCAATCACGGATTTGAGGTAAGGTATGTACAAAATTTCCTAAAGCAAGATATTGTATGCTCATCCTCGCTACATACAGGCCAGAATATATTTCTTGGTAGGGTTGCAGCAGCATCCACGCTTTTAATCACGACAGATAATAAGTACTGTAGACTGTAGACTACATTTGTGTAATATGTACCGGTACCGGGCTGCCTGAGACTGCCTGGAGTTGCCTGAGGCTGCCTGAGCAGGCTGTCTGAGACGGTCTGAGGCTACCTTAAATAAAATGAATCTACTGAAATGTCTGAGTGTCTGAAGTGTCTGAATGCGTCTGAGTTGCCTGGGTCAGGCATTTAAGGCAGCTCCAGGCAATGTGAAGGTTTGCTGATGTAGACATATCGTGAGGAAAAAGACGCCACAAAAGTAGGTCCGCTCATACGATGGCAAGTTGTATCCTCGAGTTATCTTAGCGTCTCCGGTGTCGCAGCCGTTCAGGGTGCGACCTAGGAACAAGCATTCAATATTCAGGGACTTATGCCACAAAAATGGCCTAGTGAGTGTACGTACACTCATCAAGGAGTTTGGGGCCCGCAGCGGCATGAATCGCGCCATCAACTGTTGACAGCGTCGGACATTGCTCTCAGTAAGCCAAAGGGACAGGGTCACATACCGCCACCTCCGCCTGATGGTGTGTGGATGAGCACAGGTTAGGGCGGCAAGAGATGAATGAAAGTTGTATACCCAGCAAGCTCTTGTTGGCGGCATTGACTATTGAATCCACCTCAAGCTTTGTTATGTCACCCTGGCTACAAACGAGGGATCAGAGGCCTCGTGTGTCGCTTTGTGCTTTGTATAGACACTGACTAGAGGGAGATCCGGTCGAGCAGCTTTCCTGCGGGCGGGTAGCGCACTTGTGCCGTGTTTGGGACACGCAGTGCGCCAGCCTTGTACAACTCACGTAGCGTGCGGATTTGCGACAGACCCACTGGCATGTTCAGACAGTTCAGTAGAGCAACCTCTTTGGAACGCTGTGCTATGTTGCTTTGGAGGGCCAAGATCAGGATCGAGCAGACCGTGCCGCGGAATCATACCGCGGGCGTCTGGCGGTAAACTCTAACTTATTCCAGCCGATATCCTCATGTCGTGAGCCATGTTTTACGTCTGTTTCAACGGTCACCGCGTAGACATGTACTGCTTGCGAGCACTCGCTGTCCAGGTCGCGACTGGCAACCTGCTATCAGGAGGAGCGTATGGCCAGGGGGGGAACATGATTCACGCGGTATTATTGTCAGGGCGCTCGCAAGCCCGTGCTTTTTGTTCCGGGGGCGGCTGGCTGCCAGGTCTCATATTGGTTTCTCTTGTTCTCGCAAGACAATAAGTCTGTCTTGCCCTCCTTCATTCCCCCACTTCCTCTCCTTTACGTCTCATGGGTGGCATCTGCGGCCTCTGCAACGAACCTGTAGACTTTGACGGCGAGGTCGACCTCTATCACTTCGACCTCCATCGCGCCGTCGGCAAGGGCGCGTTTGGCAAGGTATGTGCGGCCTTTCTTATTGTCTCTGGCCCCGTCTGACAGGATGGAACTCTATCATCCTATTTCTGTGCATGCTGCAGGTCAGAGTCGTCGAACACAAAAAGACTCAGAAGATATACGCCCTGAAGTACATTGATAAAGCCAAGTGCATTAAACAAAAAGCCGTCGCGAACATTATTCAGGAGAGACGACTTTTGGAGGAGGTACGCGCAGAGTACTCTTATATGCGTCTCACAATCTGAGATGTCAGACAGATTGACCACCCTTTTGTTGTCAACCTTCGATATGCATTCCAAGACGACGAGAATTGCTTCTTCGTGCTCGATCTCATGCTGGGCGGAGATCTGAGATGTAAGCACTGTCTTTCTTTCTCCCTCTTCACCCCAGAACTCAAAGTGCTGCTCAGTTCACCTGGAGAGAAGGGGCCGAATGGACGAACCCACTGTTCGCTTCTGGGGAGCAGAGCTGTCTTCGGCAATCTCCTACCTCCACCGACAGCGGATAATACACCGCGACCTCAAACCGGACAACATATTGCTTGACGCAATGGGGCATGTTCACATAACCGACTTCAACGTCGCAATCCATTATTCAGAGCGGCGGCTGCATACCAGCGTCGCAGGCAGCATGGCATATATGGCGCCGGAGGTAGTTGGCCGCAAAGGCTATACATGGCCCGTCGATTGGTGGAGTCTTGGTGTCGTACTCTGGGAGCTTCTATTTCACAGAAGACCATTTGACGGACGGACGGCGGACAAGATGAAACAATCAATACTGAAGGACCCGCTCCGCTTCCCAACCAATGTGAGGGAGTATTGCAGCGAAGCGGGCCAGCGGTTCCTCGAGGGTGTAAGCTTATTTGCTACCGTTTTATTTCATATGTCGCTGACGCACACCATCTACACAGCTAATTGACCGGAATCCCAAGACACGTCTGGGCTGCAGGAACGGGCGTTCGCAAGGGTTTGCGGATATCCAGAACCACCCATGGTTTGCGTCGCTTGACTGGGAAGCACTCGAGAACAAGGACATCCAACCGCCGTTTGTTCCCGATGTAGGTTTCGTCCCTTGCTGGTTGTCGAGTTTTGTATTCATGTCATATCAACAACAGATGAAGAAGGCCAACTTCGATGTCACACACGAGTTGGACGAATTTCTCATGGTAGAGAAGCCGCTCACGCATTCGAAGCGCAAAGCGAACCCAGATCTTGAGAAGATGAAGCCCGAACTGCGACAGCTGGAAGAGCAGTTCACCGTCTATGACTTCACGAAATCCAAGCGGATGTCGTACTACCCGCACAACCAGCCCATCATCACCTCCAACCATTCGGAAGACGAGGACCCCAGCACGGTCTTGCCTTCTGCTACCAACACTCTTGTGCCCAATGCGACCGTTATCGAACGGTCGCAAGCTGGGTCCCCAGACTTCGACAGGAGCAGGGCATGCTCACCGCCGTTGCACACGATAGTAACAGATGATGGGGACGGCCACGTCCCAGTCAGTCGGCGTTCATCGTGACATGGCGATGCACGCTCCCCATCTTGGCAGCTCTGACACGCCTTGCTCTTCATCAGATCTCCCATGTCAAACACCATCACACATCATTCGTTCTGAGCTTTCCACTCACGTGATCAATCCGCATAGAGCCAGGTATCCTGCGGATGGCCCAGCTTTCGTTCGTTGTACTGCATAACTTGTTCACGTTTTCCACTGCCCCGTGCTGCATATTTCGCACTTGTCTGCCTTTTCTTCCTTTTTCTCTCATACGGTCATGGGACAACATTGGTCTACCCTGTATTACTATGATTTACGCATTTCTTCGGTTTCGTCTATTCGTTACAGTCACCCTCCCTAATTTGTACAACATTGCAGCATCATGGCACTCAAATCACCGGATACTCTGGGTGCTCATATTTGACCGTCATGATAATCAGGAATCTTGGAGTCTTGGGCTTTACATCGCATATACACTTTCGTCTTTTTGTTCTCTCGCATCTTCTCTCAGGCATTTATACCATTTTAGTAGCACGGACTATGTATGTATTGTACTCGTCCAGGAAAATGTATGAAGATGGTATCCATTGTCCGACCCGTCGCGAAGCAGAGAACAAAAAGCAAGAAGTGAAGCAGTAAGAACGACCGAGGTGATGGAAGTAAATGCCCACACTAAAGTGCACCCGGTGACTGCATTGTACGAAGCTTGTATGGGGACTGACGCATTACAAGGTATCATGTCGCACAGTCGAATGACTCCCAGTATCGTTTCGCATGCCTCGTGTCAGCATGAGTAGCAAATTCTCAATCCTCGCTTGACGGTCCTGAAATTAGAACAAAAGGGACACATATGTCAGAACACCCACGGAGAACGTTTGGAAGAGAGCGGGGATCAAGAATAGGGAGATGGAAGAAAAAGATTACTATACCTGTAGCTCTTTCATTTCTTCCTTCAACCTGTTCACAGGAAGATTCCGCATCTCATCCACGAGCGTTTCGATTTTTCGGACGCCTGATTCGGACAAGGCCCTGTCAAGCTGTGACGCAGATGCCTCTCTACGTCCGCTGAACAGTCTACTTAGGGGACTGCGAGGACCGATGGTTGGTATCTCTCCTGAATTAGAAGAGTCGATAGCCGGCAACAGGGTCGTCCTACGTTTCCTGGGAGAATTCGTAGGAGACCCTGCGTCAGGTCGTAGGCTACGAGCAGACTGAGGTGTCCTCGGTGTGGTGTAGGGCTGTCTTGCATCAGGAGGCTGAGACTGAGATTGCGATGGACGGGACACGTTTATTGACGGCGGCCGGATACTATCCTGCGACACGCTTGTCTGCAATGGGGGTCTCTCCTCATCGTCTGAATCCGAGAACAAGTCATCGTGGAAGTCATGATGTTCCTCGACGTCGAAAATAGCTTCGAATATATCCGTTGAACTTGTGCCGACAATGTGTTCCAGTATGGGCATGCTCTTCATCCTCCGAGAAAGGGAGTTGTAGGCACCTGTGCCCGACTCTCGCAGTTTCTGGCCTTCGCGTAGGTAACGCTCGTAAATTCCGATGACAATCAGTATCGGGAACGACTACAAGGAATGCTTTAGGTTCGGTCAGACTTTGGTGAGAAGCGGAAACGGCCTTACGGTAAGCTTGATGAGGAAGACATTGGCAGAATGGAGAGTCCTTGGCGTAACCACGAAGCTCATTGGCCAGAGAATGGCGAAAGCCATAAGGTTGAAGGGCGGCTGGTAACTAAACAACGCATCTGACTTGACTCTAGTGTACTCCCTAGTCAGTTGACCGCAAGTGAAAGAGGAAACAAGAGAACGTCACCCTTCAATCGTAGATATCGCGAATTGGAACAAATACTGCCATGAGAGTAAGACCGATAGCTCGCAAGACCATGATGAACAAGCATACCTCCTGTTTGGCATTCTATAGTACCAGAAGAAGATTAGTGCCGTGTAGAATTCACGTATTCCCGTCCAAAGATACTCACCGCATCGATACGAGCGAAGGTATTGGATAGAATAGAGATCAGAACTGAGTTCTGTCAGTCAAACCATTCGTCGGTAGAAGTAGCGAACGGCGTACTGGTAAGGAGCAACGTATTCGACAATGCGGCAAACCCAGTCATCAATATTGGACCAAATATAGGGTGGAAACTCGAGGCTTGTCCGAAGCTAAGGTATGTATTACCGAACCATATTTGAACCATGAGCCAGGCAATTGCCTTGACACTCCATGTTTCGGAAGCTAAGCAGAGTTACATGAGTAGCTATAAGGATGACAAGGACATGTACTTACCAAGGCTGTGTAATGTGAACAGTAGCCCCGAGAAACATATGGCCGCAATACCGATGAAGAATATGAAGTCTGCAATCATAGCTCGTAGAGCACTGTACAGATATGGATCGAGACCTTATCCTGTCAACACAAACATATATGGACACGTACAGTACCACAACATTATTGGAAACGGCGAAGAATGCCAGCCTACACGCATTATCAACTCAACTCCAAGAGCTGAACAATTCAAACGTAGGACGTACCTTGGGAATAGGATACATGCGCCACACGCCAATATGTCGAAAGCCATGTCAGAGGCTTCCACTGTGGGTAACGTGATGAGCATAGGTGGTACCGAAAAATTAGTCCTGCTCAGGCTTACAGTTGTGAGATGTCAATCCTTTGATGCGATATCCCAGGTAGGCCAGGAAGATGATTACGAAGGAAGTGTCGAAGACATTCCAAAGCTATCTGGGTCGTTAGAGTAAGCTATATTACGGACATGTTCGACTTACACTGGCAATGTAAACTACACGACGACAACAAATATTAGTGATCAATACTTCCGCATAAGCCAATGAATGAAACTTACTTCCCCATCCGTGCTCCTTCGAGGCGGTATATTCCTCAAGGGCGAACGCAGCGGCAAATACTATGAAGACAATTTCGAACGGTGTCATGTAATGCAAGTCCCGGTCTTGAGATTGACATAAAAGTTATGAGCACAACACGAGGAATAGATTCATCAAACTCACTGGAAAGGCATAAGAGGAAGGTCAACAACAGTGCGGTGAAATTCAGAAACTCCAGGATAGCACCGTATTTAGGTACACGGAGTCTGTAGTGGTCGAGGAAAGGTGCTTTGTGGACGTTGTACACCTCAATGGACCGTGGTTTGTAATTGTCCGCGAGAACCGAACGGTTTGAGGTCATGGAGAACACGACTCGTCCAGAATATATGTCGTTGATTACAGTCTGTACCACAGGTGCTGACAGGAAGTGCTTCGATTCAGTTGCAATTGCTAGCTGTAAACGCTGTCAATAAAGGAAACGTCCATGAACGAAGTCAACATTAACCTCCAAAGCACATTGCGGGTCATGATGTGAGTCGTTAGTGCCAATAACCTCTTGTACTTCGCGTATCACATCCGGAGGAGCACCAGCAAGAGGATTCCAGCTTGCAGTAAGCGATGCAACCAAATGCAACTGATTCGCTGAGAAATGCCCGAGGAGCTTCATTGCCAATATCTCGCATAGGTATGCCCTGGATAGCATTACACCCGAGTACGCGAGGTTATCGTCCACTTCTTCCAGGAAATGAGACCTCACTACGAAGCAGGCATAGACAACTGCCAAATTGTTCAATTTGGCATACTTGAAGACGAGTGGTCGGACAATAGCAAAATTGACATCAGACGCAGTAAGCTGTCTGTAGAACGTATGGGTCAGTGGTGTGATAGGGGGATTGTAGGAACATTGAAAAGTCTCACTCCCAACTTAGAGCAGAGTCTTGAAAAGGCTATATCAGCGTCGCCTACATAGCAGAACAATCTATAACGCACCAATTGTCGTCTATATGGACGTCATGCTTCAGTGGTCGGTAAATTGAGGAACTTTAACACACTTACCGTGACATCCCTCTTCAAATTCGGAATGAGCGGGAACACCTTGACTTGTGCGAGGTATTCCGGGGTCGGTGCGAGTAGCCCTCGCGACTGCTCGGCGTCCATAGCAGCCTCTGACTCCCTTTAACGATACCAGAAGGAGGTCTAAAGCTTGATCCTTGGTGCTCTTGGCGACCGTTGATCTGCGGTACACGGTGCGTGTCGCGGTCGGCGCCGCCTGAGCCTGCTGGTCGTGAATCGAGCGGGAGGCAGCACGTGCCACGTGAATTGACTTCGTTGCATCATAGTTACCGGCCCTAAATGGTAAGTAACTACGTTCGACCTTATCCTCTAAGTCGTTGAACGTTGGCTTTCAACTCAATCTCGATTTGCTGATTGTCAGCATATCTTGGTACCATACGCATCCCATCTTGTTTAAATTGGTTCCAAATTATCTCGCATTACATGTCCCACACTACAAGAATCGCTTGAGCTTCGCTCAAAAGACAACTGACTGCCTGGCGATGATATCCGAGCGGCTTGCCAGGTTGTATCCCAACAGTAGAGGCCCTATAATCTTTGGTCCTCGATAACATTCCTCTGCCTCTCATTATCGCCGACGACCCTCCTTCGTCCCTCCCGACGTCTCCAGGGAACAAGAATGCTAGAGTCTAAATCCTATGAACCCAGTGGATGGTTATCAGATTCGACAGGTACGGAAGATTTCGTTCTAAGAATGTCATAACGAAAATTTCGAGGACGCCCCTGAATCAGCCTGAATCCCTCACAGAGATATCGGTGTTTCTTCATAAACTCTCTTCACAAGTGGTCTCAATTGGACTCTGCCAGTCTGGTACCCTCAATATCCTCCGGATCAATCGCGTATTCCGGGTCCCGGAGGCTTCGTCTAAAGGCGTAACGTACAAAGAGGCTCTCACCGCTTTACAGCGATTGACAGCGAGGCGCAATTGCGTGGATAACATTTCCTGCAGTTCGAATAGTATTATAAGCTTCAACATGAATCTCTTCTCTGTTCTTTGACAACTAGCCCATGGTTGCAGCGAATATCATCTTTCGCGTCGCGCGAAATGACATGTCCGGGGCCCCGCACATTGACACAGCACTGGCACTTCACACCTTGATGCCACAACGCCCCCGGGCCGCGCGCTCCCTCTCCCCTGACGGTTTCTCAAGTACATTGGGCCCTGAGCGACGCAAACCATGATCATACGACCACTCCGCCTATCCAGGACCTGGGAGCAAGGGCGGGCTAAGAATCGATCTGTCGGCTTCTGTCGGGTCTGCGTGAAACATGCGTGCTCGCTCGCCGAAGATTCGCCGTCCTGAACCAGGCCGTACGTGGGCTCCGAAGCCTTCATAAATAGCCGACAGCATATCGTGGACACTGTCCAACGCTTGTCGACCCTGTGTCTAAAGTGCAGCCCACCGCTCCAAAACCACAGTTGCATCGACGACGAAGATGGGCCTGCTTTTCAACATTTTTGCGGCCGTCTTTGCTTCAATAGGTACGTCCAGAGAACGTACATGGGCTTCGGGAATCCTCTGATATGCTTCTTTAGGTTCTTTTCTTTTCGGGTGAGTGGTTATCCCAGGAAAAGAATGCAGAAGCTCTGTATTGACTCCGAATACGATCGACGGACCAGTTATGATAGGTGAGATCCATGTTTCATAATGAAATCTTCGCAGATTCCTAATGCACATTTCTTATTCAGCGGCATCATAGCCTCTGTCATCACATTCGATAGCTTCAAATCCTTCATCAATAACCCCGGGAATTATGATAGTCTATCTGGAGCTGTAGTTTCAACGTTCACCGGTGTGTAGCCAGGCTTGTCCATCTTGTATGGCTCGGCTTATTTTGGTGGGCAGGTGGCTGTTTCTTTGGTGCCGCATTAGCTGGATGGTGAACATGAACATTCCCCTCATGGGCTGCGTGACTAACATCAACTTATACTCAGGACGAATGACAGGTTTGGTCGCAAACGTTCGATACAGGTAACTGTATCGACCGCTTTGAGGAAGGAGCATCATCTCACCATTACTTCATAGCTTGGATCACTCATAGCGTTATGGGGATGCGCCATGCAAGCCGGTGCAAACAACTTCGCCTGCATGCTTATCGGTCGTATCGTTGCTGGGTTTGCCATCGGGTAAGCATAAACAGTGACAATGGCTCGTGACTGTATTGATATTCTTTTCACCAGAATCCTGTCCATGACCGTACCACTTTACAACGTATGTTCACATCGACTTCGCTTCGCACAATTTCATCGAACATGGTACTTTGTAGACGGAAATTGCACCCCCGAAGATTCGAGGCTTCATCGTTGGTCTAGCACAACAGATGATCGGGATTGGTATGTGGATCCGACACCAGACGAGGATATAATGTATTGACAATGTTTTGATAGGTTTTATTGTTGCGAACTGGGTCAGTCAAGACAAACTTGGGCCTCACAATGCTCTGACAAGGGAGACCTTTTAGGTTGGATATGGCTGTCAATACCTCGACGGTAACACAGAATGGAGGTTGCCATTAGGATTGCAGGTTTGTGTTTGGGTTCATATGTCTGTGTGAATTCTCCTATAACCTCCCTCTCAGCTCGTGCCAGCATTCCTTCTTCTCGTAGGCATCCAATTTATGCCTTACTCCCCAGTACGTTACATTTCGCATTGCTGCACAGAAGGGGTCTAAGTTAGCATTCGCACATGACAGCGTTGGCTATTGGAACAAGGTCGCGACGAAGAAGCCCGGGAGGTAATATACAAACTCCATGATGTGAGCTCACCAGATGCGAAAGATGCCGCGGAGAGGGAGTTCGTTGAGATGCGAGACAGTATCAAGGCAGAGGTTGTCGTGCGTTCGAGGTCGCTCAGCGATCTGTGGGCAACCCGCGCTATGATGAGAAGGACATTTGTGGCTGTTGGAGTGCAGGTCTTCGGCCAGTTCTCTGGTATCAATGGTAAGCAAGCGAATAAGGGACTGGCACAAGCTTTCGCTGACACTGTTTGCTTATAGTGATCAATTACTTTGGTCCCAAGATGTATGCTTCGCTCGGATTGAATGCCTCACAATCATTGCTAGTGCAAGGAATTTATGGCGCTGTAGGTCCCATCACCAACTTCTTGTAAGTGATCCATATCAGTTCTACAGACGGATACACATTGACGATTCGTAGCTTCATTACTCTCGTCCTCGATACCGTGGGACGAAAGAAACCACTTCTATTTGGAGCTGGTAGCTTCGTCGTCACCTACTCAATACTTACCGCGATCGTTGCCTGCTTCCCTCCGGAGACGTCATCCAATCATCCAGCGCAGAGAGCTGGCATTGCGATGATATTCTTGACTAGTATCTTCTTCTCTGTATCGTTTGGTCCAGTTAGCTGGACCCTGGCCTCGGAGGTATGTGTTTTTTTAGCAATACAAGGGGGTATTCCTAACATTGTGTTATCAGGTTTTCCCAACCAGAAATAGGTCCATTGGAACCAGTGTAGCAACTTGCGCGAACTGGGCCTTCAATGTCCTCTTCTCTCAGGTCTCAAACATGGCCATGACGAACATAGGCTGGAGGTATTACCTCGTCTTCATCATTCTCAACGCTATAGACTTCACCGTCATGTTACTATTCTTCCCTGAAACGAAAGGTGCGCTCTGCTCGCTCGCACTGTCCCAATATATCTTGAGACTCACATTGACGATTCAGGAAAAACGCTCGAAGAAATGGCCGTGGTATTTGGAGACGCAGACGAGCTGCAAGACGCTGCAAGACAGCATACCAGTGAGAAAGTTGATGATGACAAGCATGTCATTGAACATGTATAGGCCGCAGCGATGTCCGCCAGGAGTTTCTATCTTTCGATAATCACGACTATTACTAGCGTTACGAATACACAAATGATATGAATCTACTAGTTTGGATCAGTTACATAGTACCATATAAATTGTTTCAGGCTCCTACATTGCTACTATGGCCACTTTTTTGAGAACCCTAGCAGGTCCCTAGGGTACTTACCCGACTTACCTCCGAGTCACGCGCTGAACTTAGTCGACCTAACGTGGAACTTCGGCATCTGCCGTGCCCACCCTCGATTCATCCGAGCCAGAAGAGATTGGAAGAGCGTCCCCGGCTATGTATGCGAGCGTACTTCTTGACTGTACAGTTCACTGACTATATGCACTATTATATACCCATTCTGTCAGGAATATCATACCCCCCTTCATTGAGAAGATCTGAATGTCTTCGAGTAATCTCCTCAAACTACCAGTAGAGGTGCGTCAGGCAAAAACACCTTGTTGCAGAATTCCAACCTGAATCTGACTATATGCAGTTGCTCTACGACATCTTCATATATGCGGGATCTGAAAGCCTGCCTCTTACCTGCAGACACATATACAACGTCTTCAAATCAGCCCCCACGTCCATTCTCGCAGAATATCTATACACGAAGATCCCCCCATCCCAACTCCTGCATAAAGGCCTTCGCTATCCTATATGCACGCAACCAGTGATCGAGACCATGTTCCGTAATCCCTCCATCGCATTCCACTTGGAAAGAAGCTCGCAAAGACCAGAGCTTCCCCGGAGACTTTTTCGTACCCTCGATTCTCGACCGAGACAAGTGGGCAGGAAGCGCAAAGCTCCAGAGGAGCAATGGTCAATAGACGACGAGCCATTACCGTTCCTTCGATACCTCTATGGGCATCCGCAGATAAGACGTCCAGACCCAAATGCATGGGATGGATATGCATTGACAAAGGCAGTCGCGGCAGGCTTCGTCCCTCTCATTCAATTCCTCACTGAGAATGGCGCAGATCCTTCCTGTAAAGGCGCTATCGCCGTACTAGTTGCTATTCGGAAGAAGGATATATCGCTCGTGAAGATGCTCATAGAAAGAGACGGGACAATGTCATCAATGGAAGAGGCAAACGAGAGAGGGGCAATCAGGCAGCGAATAGGTGTACAACAACAACGACAAGGGGACTCGTCGCCGCGCAAGTCGAAAACAGCGAAGAGGAGGAAGCTAGAAGACCGCGTACGCGTTAACCAGGAAATGCTGAAGACTGCTGTTCGCTGCAATGCTCGGGACATTGTTGAATATCTTGTGCATGAGAAAGGCTGCGTGCCTGACATGCAGACCATTCGGATGATGACACAATGAATTCACGTCTTTCGATGGAATTGACATGATGACGCTAGACCCCGCGCTATACTTCTCGCCTACTTACGCCTTTCATGGGCAAACTCTGATGGTGAGCGAATCATTTATCCGTGAATTCGTAAGGAAGTCTTGCTGACTGGTTCTGAATGAAGATGTTATTGTGATCATAAATCGGTCATCCAGGACATAGGACAAGATGTCACTTAGATACCCCCACCGTGAATCTCATGGGATTTTAGGTCGTATATCGCTGATGGGACTTCTGACCAGGGGAGCAAGACAGTCTATCCGACAGACTGAAGGATGTAATCGTGATGGACATGGCAGTGGTATTAAAAACAACAGGAAAAGAAATCGAAAGATACAATGGATGTCTATGTAACAAACATATCAGCATCAATGAGGCACTACAAATGAGACATTCCAACGCACCGACATCGTATAGGGATACAAAAGTGTGATCGTCGCGCTGATCAGATATCGTCGATATCAACTTCCTCCTCGTCGCCGAACTCGAACGTGCACTCGCCCTCCTCGTCTCCGAACGTCTCGGTCTCGTTGATCTTTGCGTTCTCAGGTAGTTCGCCATAAGCTTTCACTGCGTAACGATTGCGAGAAAATCAGCGCTACTCTGGATTCGGATGAGATTCAAATACGCACAACTTCTAGCCTCATCTGCTGTGTACTTGACGATGACATCTGCCTTATCATCTTGGAAGTCTCGCAACGAAAGGAGGATAATGTCTCCTTGGTTGATCCAGACCTAGGGATTCATGGATCAGTTACGGTATCCTCTGCATGGATATGCAGCATACCTTTTTCCTCATCTTTCCTCGAATGTGAGCCAGCCTCTTCTCGCCGTCGAAGCATTGTGCCTCAAGACGTCCATTACCAAGCATCTTGATCACTTGGGCATACTCCTGGCCATCCTCGCGGAAAACAAGTTCACGCTTGTCGTCGTCGTTCTCGTTCTTTCCCCTTCTCCGGTTCTTGCCTCCCTGTAACCACATGATTTAGAACTACACATAAAGTGAGGACTTGGCTTTCGCTGACCTTTCCCTTATTCTGTGAACAGTCGATCAGCTGCGTTAAAATTGCACAGAGAGCGATCGAAACGTACTTTCGGCATTTCGTGAGTACAGAAGGCCCTATAAGTTTGTTGCTAGTTGTGTCTAGCGAAGGGTAGAAATCAAGGAGCGAATGGACGATGAACGTCTGGTCGAAAGCTGAGTGACTGAGGCGGTTTCTCGCAAGGACCGAGCACTTCTGCCAGTCCGGCTAAAGATAGATATCGATTTCCACGCCTGCTAAATTGAATGAATGAATAAAAGATGAATTCTCGAATTCTCATTACATGTCAGTCACAGAACGTGACTGATTATGGCAGATGTCACGCAACCAGTTTGTCACTCCTCCATTGATCCTCGCCAAGTTCACGCTTACAACACGCATCCACCAACTCGTACAACTCTTCACAACCGATCCCTTCATATCCTTCCCTGTAGATTCTGATATAACATGGAACAAGAAGTAGACCAATGGATTGCTCAATTAAGTCAGTGCAAACAACTCACCGAGGCCGAGGTTAAGCGGTTATGCGACAAGGTGCGTCTTCCCAATACCCAGCATTCGATCCATGATAAGACCGCACGCCACCGTTGCTTTGTCGTTTGGTCTTGTGCATGGAACCTACGTGTGCAATGCTGAACGCGATCCTGCTATGTAGACGCGAGAAATATTGATGGAGGAGTCGAATGTGCAGCCGGTCAAATGCCCGGTGACGGTATGCGGTGATATCCATGGTCAATTCGTGAGTCCTTTCAGCCTCTTGATTCTCGTGTAGTTGATGTAACACTTCTCTTGCTCATTGCTCTGCATACTGCTCTCCAATGTACGCTGTGTCCGCTGCTGGCGTATCTAGCATGATCTCTCAGAACTATTTCGGATCGGTGGAAACTCCCCGGACACGAATTACCTCTTCATGGGTGACTACGTGGACCGAGGGTACTACTCCGTGGAGACTGTTACTCTTCTTGTCGCCCTGAAGCTGCGTTATCGTGATCGCGTGACGATCCTTCGTGGTAATCATGAGTCGCGACAGATCACCCAAGTGTATGGCTTCTACGACGAATGTCTTCGAAAATACGGGAACGCCAACGTATGGCGGTACTTCACCGACCTCTTTGACTATCTCCCCCTCACTGCTCTCATTGAAAACCAAGTACGTATCGGTTTCTCACCCCTGTCGCCGCCGCCGCACTATTCTTCATACTGATCAAACTACCACATTACTTTCAGATTTTCTGCTTGCATGGTGGTCTTTCGCCTTCCATTGATACCCTCGACCATGTGCGGTCAATAGAACGTGTACAAGAAGTGCCTCATGAAGGACCAATGTGTGATCTCCTCTGGTCGGACCCCGACGATCGTTGCGGTTGGGGTATCTCACCCAGAGGTGCTGGCTACACGTTCGGCCAGGACATTTCTGAGGCCTTCAATCACAACAACGGCCTAACGCTGGTCGCTCGGGCCCATCAGCTTGTCATGGAAGGTTTGTGCATATTTCTTGATCTCCCTCGCACCGCCCGTCTCACACAGTCCATTCCATCAAGGATACAATTGGGGACAGGACAGAAATGTCGTCACCATCTTCTCAGCACCGAACTACTGCTACCGTTGTGGAAATCAGGCAGCGATCATGGAGATTGATGAAAAATTATCCTACACCTTGTAAGCCGTTGACCTCCTCCGGTATTGCTTGCCCACTCACCCCTATTAGCCTACAATTCGATCCCGCACCGCGTGCGGGCGAACCTCTTGTTTCACGCCGCGTACCGGACTACTTCCTGGTGAGTGCCGAATAGCTGTCATCTCCTCGCTTCTGTTCCGTTCATTCTAACTTGAATTGATTCTTCCCAGTGATCATTTTACCTCCTCACGGACATGCTCTCTGCCCTCGGTCTTATATAGTACAGTACATACAGTCACATACGTGTATCCTTTATGTGATGGTGAAGATGATGAAGTTAAGAATGATGATACCTTTTTCTCTCTATGTTTTACGATGTGTACTGTAATGATTGAACGTCTCGATAGACTTTGCTTTCTAGGGCTCGAGCATGAGATGTTTCTTTGGTCGATCCTGCAACCCTAACCTGCCTTAAGCTGAGATGAGATAGGATGTCACCATGTCACCTGTTTTTCCTCTGCGGAATTGGAAGTCACAGATCTGTCACACATACGCGTTACAAGATTCTGTAATTGCGTCCATACGCGAGACGCAACTCAATCCTTACGCTCTGCACAACGCTCACGATGGCGGAACCACAGGCAATGTATGCGACCGACGAGGTATGCTTATTGCGCGTGTGATATGACTCTTTGCTGATAGCTCCTTTAGTACGGTCGGCCGTTCATTATTCTTCGTGAACAAGCGAAGAAGACTCGGAGCCATGGTATTGAGGCAATCAAGGTATGTCGTGCTTTCCTCGAGTTGAGGGTGTCTCTAAAACTCTGGCATCAAAGTCTCATATTCTTGCTGCACGTACCGTGTCTAATATCATCCGCACATCCTTGGGTCCGCGAGGTATATTGCCCCTCATAAGCCAAAGTCGTCGGAATTCTGAATCGTTGGGTTAGGTCTCGACAAAATTTTGATCTCACCAGACGGCGATATCACTGTAACGAACGATGGCGCGACGATTCTGAGCCAAATGGAGGTGGAACATCAGATTGCGAAATTACTTGTTCAGCTCTCAAAGAGTCAGGACGATGAGATCGGGGATGGTACAACTGGTGTAGTCGGTGCGTCGCATCTTAGAATGAATTCTGGCTGTACCATCGCTCAACTTCGTATACACAGTGCTCGCTGGTGCTCTTCTTGAACAATCTGAAGAATTGCTCGATCGAGGAATTCACCCTATCCGGATAGCAGATGGTTTCGAACGGGCATGCTTGGTTGCAGTAAAGGAACTTGATCGCATCTCCGACGAAGTTCCTTTCACCCTCGAAGATACATCGAATCTTCTCAAGACCGCCATGACGAGTCTGGGAAGCAAAATGTACGAAGACAGTTATTTCTTTCCTTCAATTGCTCTTGCGGTCGCTAATATCTACCGCTTCTTCCAGTGTCTCAAAAGAGCACCAACAATTTGCCCAGATTGCTGTGGACGCTGTCCTCGCCGTAGCCGATCTCGAACGAAAAGACGTGCCCTTTGACCTGATCAAGGTCGACGGCAAAGTTGGTGGTTCACTTGCCGATACGACGCTCATCAAGGGTGTCCTCATCGACAAGGACATGTCACACCCTCAAATGCCTCGCACCGTCCGTGACGCCAAGATTGCCATTTTGACATGTCCGTTCGAGCCTCCAAGGCCGAAGACCAAGCATAAATTGGATATCACAAGCGTGGAAGAGTACAAGAGGTTGAGAGAGTATGAGCAGGGCAAGTTCCAGGAGATAATCAAGCGAGTGAAGGATTCTGGCGCGAACTTGGTTATTTGTCAGTGGGGTTTCGACGATGAGGCGAACCACTTGTTGATGCAAAATGATTTGCCTGCTGTGAGGTGGGTTGGTGGTCCAGAGATCGAGGTATGTTTAAGTACGAAATTCAGTTGGGGCCAGCAAAGGCTAATATTCATCATTTTAGCTGATCGCAATTGCTACTGGCGGTCGTATCGTTCCCCGATTCGAGGATCTCACTGCCGATAAACTCGGCCACGCTGGTGTTGTTCGGGAGGTCTCGTTCGGTACTACTCGCGACAAGATGCTTGTCATTGAGGAGTGCGCCAACGCAAAGACGGTCACGATCTTCGTGAGGGGCAGCAACAAAATGGTACGTCTATATTTAGCGATTGTTATTGTGATATACTTACCCTTATTCGATAGATCGTGGATGAGGCCAAGCGTGCGCTGCATGACGCTCTCTGTGCCGTTCGCAACCTTGTCGTCGACAATCGTGTCGTATATGGCGGTGGTTCTGCCGAGATCAGCTGCTCACTGGCTGTTTCAAAGGCTGCAGATGAGATTCCCTCAATTGAGCAATATGCTATGAGGGCATTCGCGTCGGCACTGGACGCCGTCCCTCTCGCGCTTGCGGAAAACAGTGGTTTGTCACCCATTGATACCCTTGCTCAGGTGAAGAGCCGTCAAGTCAAGGAGGGTAACCCTACATTGGGCATTGACTGCCTTGGGAAAGGCGAAAATGGTAAGTACATATCCCTGTCTTCTAACATTATTACCGTCTTGACAATGTGCTTTTTAGATATGAAGAAGCAAAATGTGTACGATCCCCTTATCTCGAAGAGGCAGCAGTACCTGCTTGCGACACAACTCGTCCGAGCAGTACTGAAGATTGGTAAGTCTCATACTTGTCTGGTCGTTAAGACACTTTCTTATGGGTTGGTACAGATGACGTTATCGTTGCTGGGGAGGCTGAGGAATAGGCAGTCATTTGTAGAACATAATAGAACATAGCATAATATTCATCGATGCTTGCATCTCATCTTAAGTGGTTGGGGACAATAAGTATGTAGGATTAGTAGTGGGTAAGTAAGCGAGGTCTAGGTATAAACAAGTGACATCCAAGCAAAACGATACGAGATCTAGGCTGAATCACGTCTAAGGCTCTCCAGCATCCTTTGCTTCCTTCTTTTTTGCATCATTGTCTGCGGAAGAGACTACCTTTTCTTCCTTCTTCTCACCTTTCTCAGCTGGTGTCTCACTCGCCGCAGAGTCATCCCCGCCTCTGACGTCCCATTCCTTTATGCCAATCTTTCCACCAAGCTTCCTCCACCTCTCCAAGTACGTCTTCTTCCTCTCCTCGCACATCTTTACCAATGCGTTCCAATATTTGTCATGGTCGTACACGAAGTCAATCTCTCCACCGAACTCTTTCCAGACACCATCGGGTTTGAAGATGCCTTCTTCGACAACTTGAGGGTTAAAGCGCATCTTGACGCGGGTCACGGGGTCGACAAAGGGCGTGATGAGCTTGAAGAAGGCGTTGATGAGCCAGGGAACGTTGATGATAATGGCACGGCCTAAATGTTCTGGGTAGTGAGTCTGCAGGATGTCTAGTACCTATCATACGTAGATGTTAGTGTTCATTTTATCAGTAAGCGTGATAGAAAGTGAATGAACCTGTTTTGAAGTTCCGAAGGATGGGTTCTTGGCTCGGTCTGCAAAGTTGATCATGAGGTTCAAAGTCCTACAGGAACCACGTAACGTTAGTGAAACTCGAGCTCGACGCATACAATACGATGAAACGTACTCTACACCCGGGCCCATCTGGTCTATCACCCGCTCAAGCAGCCAGAAGCAGAACTCAATCTGCCTCTTACTCTCTTCCGTATTCTGACGACTTGGAACAAGGTACAGAGCAGGTCGACCGTCGACGTCGAAACCCCATGAAATCATTTTGCCCGTCACGGCCTATGACGCGTCCAAACGCGTTCAGAATTCATTGGAGGACAGAAGCGAGATATTGCGTACCTCTGGCTCGACATGTTCGGCATTGACGTGGTCATATAGACCGAATTCGCGTCTCCATCGAAGGGTGCCTTCTATCCTCTTGATAGCCACGTCTGCTCCTGCCCATTTTGTAGCGCGGAGGTAGCTGACATTGCGATGTTATGAGCAATTTGAAAGTGGAATAGCATCGTCATTCGGGCGTACCGAAGTATACATTCATAGCTCTGTCATTGCCAAATCACAAACTTAGTACGAGCATAACCCAATCATAGCATACAATACGTACCAGCCAATATTTCTCCAGCTCACTCAACTCCCCATCCTCTACCTCAGGCAACTTGTACCCCTCCTTCGTGAAGTGCGCCAGCACCGCATCGACGTGCTTTTGTTGCGCTGCTGTCAAGTCCGTACCCTGCGGTTTGGCGACACCACGGAGGTCAGGTACGGGGATCGGTTCTGACATTTGCACCACCATGTCTGAGTACAGTGTAACAGAGAACTAGTTGGGGGAACAGGGAAACCTGAGGGGACACGCGAGTCGACGAGTGCCACGAGGGATGAGAAGAGGAGACCCTGGACGACGGATGTATTCTCGGTATTCTCGTGGCGCGTCCTATTCCCGTCGACGAAACACAACGTTGCCTTTTACAAATTCCAGACAAATTCCCCGTACTGTGCCATTTCTGCCAAGGCCGAACATGATCGCTGTAAGTGGAAATGGTGTCATATTTACCAGAATGTCAGGAGGCAAGGGTTACAGTTGTGTTTAGTACAGTTGACGGCGGTGAGTTGAATTATATGTAATGATGTGGTTGTGTATATAGATATGATTCTCATAGAGAACTCGAAAATACAAATTGTTGCTGGCTAGAAGTCGATTTGGGTCGGATCCAACATAAGATCGAGTGTAAAATTGAATGTCTTTCTATATAGAACATTGAGAGCGGAAGCCTGAAGGTGTGATCCAAAAAGGATGTATTCATGGTATGTATCAAAGGTGATAATCGTAGTGGTACACTAGAGTACAACGGGAAGGCCAAGATTATACGTGAGGAGGGTATACGATATCCAGCGAGTGAGTATCAGATAAGCAGAGCAAGAATGCAAGCAGGAGAAAATACGACGTAGATGGGAGGGAGTATGATGAGGTTGTACATTTTAAAAATTTGCTGCGATGAGCACATACAACAGTTGCTGCATGATAAATTAGGGTTCCGCGTGCGAGTCGGGTAGAACGGTTGGAAAGATAATAGTTGAGATGGTGCAGATGGGGCGCACGGGCGATGGATATTGGATGGCCGCGAAGAGTATAGATGTGGCGTAGGTTAGAGGTTTCACGCTAGCGTAACAATGTTAGCTCGAAGTGAAGAGATGTCCACAACCTCAATCATGCTCACCCCATCTCATAGGAACTCGGAAACAGATTCCAACAGAACCTTCGGCTTCACGAGCAGGCTTCTAGTCATGGTTCCATCAGGAGCAGCATGGGATTTCGCGGACCCATTCATAGGCCCATGTCCGTTCGCTTTGCCATTGACGTGACCATTCGCACCTCCATTCGCCTCTTTATGATCTCCGTTCACACCATTGACAGGAACGCCATTCGCTCCATTCGCCATCGTCTCTGCACTCAACCTTCTCACACAGATCAGCCCAAACTCGACAGTACACAGCACGCCAGCTTTCTCGGACCCATGACCCGCATATACATTCTCCATCAGCGTCTTGTCAAACCCTCCGTCGCTGGTCGGAGCAGGTTTCCCAGCGCCGACCCATACAACTTCAAAGGAAGCTGACATGACACCTTCTCGAATGGCAAGCGCAATGCGTTCTGCACGTTCGCCTATGCGGATTAGCGATGGACCGAAGCGATCGCGAAGGGGCTCTCGATGGAGTGCACGTTTATCTGTACACCCGGAGAGAGCAAGAATGGCGAGGAGCCCACGAAGGTTGGTATCCATGAGCTTGAAAAAGGGTGAGTTGGATGGGTTCACGGATGCTTGTGAGGAGACCAGCGCGCGAGAGTGAGCATGGGTGAGTGCTCGCCAACGAGACGTCGTCGGTTGAGGTTCTGTACAGTCGAAGGACATGAGCAATGATATCATTGTACAATTGCAAATTTCAGACGTACCTAACTGATGCATGTGCTGGAAGACCCTCTGCAATACCTGGTCGACATCAGGTGGCAGCCCGAAGCAGAAGGACTCGAGCACCCTTCCAATACAGACAACTTCCCAAGCCTGAATCGCGAATTGGACCAGGGTGGGATCGTTGCTGTGGTCCTTTGAGGCGAGCAGCTTTGCCACTGTTGGGCCCATCGCACTCGAGATGAGGTCCTCGTCGGATTGACGAGCTGCATGCCCTCGACGATCGAGAGACCCTGAGAACTCTTCAGCAACGGAGGCAGCAACTTGGACAATCTCTGCGTTGAGATCACGCAGGGCCTGAATGAGTTGCGCCCCCGAGTACTCGTCCGTCTTGCTGAGGAACGTCTTGAGACTCGCCACTTCCTCCGTGCGGTCTAACAGCGCGCGGTGGGTATGAGAATACGAGGTCACCAACGCATCATACGTGCTCCGCAACGCCTCCGCCTCTGTCGGTGGCGACGAGGGCAGCCCCGGCGGTGCGCCGGGTGTTGTCCACGGGGCAACGATGGAATTGAGGGTGGTTATGGTCTGCCTGGATGCGTCGAGGTCGCTCTGCAACTGAGTGATCTTCTGCTGCAAGAGCGCATTCTCGCGTTCGAGAGCGAGTATCTTCTTCTGCTCCCTGTCCCTCTCCAGCTCTCTCTCTCTCTCCCGCTCCCGCTCGCGTTCTCGCTCTCGTTCGCGGTCTCTGTCCTTTTCCCGCTCCCGCTGCCAATCCCAACCCCTGGAGCGATCCACGGCCGCGGAGTGCTGCTGGTCGGACGTTCGGAACCTGTGTGGGGGATATGAAGGCGGTAGGATGCCGGTCGTGGCGAGGTGTGACGAGCGAGTGTAGGAAGCGTGGTGGTTATCAGCGAGTGCCTCTGGGTCGTCCAGATCGTCAGATAATCGTATGGAGGGTAGAAGCCAATCAAGTAGATTCCAGAATGAGTTCATCAGTTTGGGAAATTGCGAGGGACCTTTTATTCGTCGGGAGGCATACAGGTAAGCTGGGCCTAGGATTGCGTCTGAGACCGGCGGTGCATTGAACAGCGATCAAGATGTATTAGCTGTAACCCGCAGGATGTCTCCAGGGCTCTGAGAATACAAAAGGGGCTATCTCCAGGAAAGTGAGATAACACGTCGTCATGAACGAAATGAAAGTCGCTCGAAACCCCCAATCCCTCCTCCCTGCTGCCTCATGCCTCTGCTCAAAATAGTGCAAAAATGGACGCTGGGAGGATTGAACTCCCGACCTCATGCAAACAAGTCATCGGTTCTTGCAAAGCATGCGCGCTACCACTGTGCCAAGCGCCCATGATCATGGGAACAATTATGTGTTTCCTCAATGACGTTTCAGTCATTACTGTCTGCCCTCCTACGTTACCAGACGTTACCTTACAACGATTGTCTTTTGTACAAATTGTAGTCTTCTCCGTGTGCTCCGTTGTGACCGTGTGGTATACCTTCCCGTCCTTTGTGGCGAGGGTACAGGTAGTCTCCTCCACAGACAATCACAGAGAAGACAATCATTCTCTGTAGTAGTTGACAGGATGGTCAGGAGTCACGATCAGAGCAAGGACATCGGGGTTGGTGATAGTGTCAGTCCTCACAATGTATCCGTTTCTTATTGTGAGCACATGCGGGACCCGGAGTAGGTTTGTATGGGACACAACAACCTCAACCCGTCACTGGAAGTGTTTCAGATTCGGTCGGAACTCTATCTGAACAGGCTTGTACTTACAGTTCCCTCTTGAATTTGATCCTCTGCGACTCCGCAGTAAACATTGACAAGGAGATCATATGCACGCTCTACATAGCACAGGTATGAGGGCAATCGAGGGAAGAGGCTATGTTGAAGGTTCTGACCGAAAGCGGAGGATGCGTCATTGCATGGGAAGTGGGATGTCATGTAGGCGAAAACGTCGCCCAAGAGGTGAGTCTTCACCATATGAGATAGACATTGTAACTCACAGCGTATATTTGGGTGATTGACGTACACCGGCGCCCTATGACCAGGGCAGCGTATTGGCATACCCAGCATTCCCTGGTTTCTGACGCTACTTGATTAACAAGTGCCTACCATCTATTCAGAAGAACGTGGAACAAGTACATTATAGTCGTACAAGCAAGTCATATCTGCGCTATCTCATGAGCTCGCGAGACTCATGGAGGTACCCATGTGAGGCGTGAGGCAAAGCGAAGTCAGTGATAATATTGGTAAAGATCTGTGAATGGGATCTGCAGATGGTAGCGTTGCATTATACTGCAGGACAAACTCGTCAAACACCACCATCCCTAACTTTGTAGTTCTGGCCAGCAACAGCACCGAGCGGAGGAGCACCTCTGACATCGGAAGCATTCTGACTCGTAGTCTCATTCGTCCTCCTATTCTTCTCTAAGAACAGGAAGCTTGTAACGACAGCGTTCATGTTCTTCTGTGCCTGAGAGTCAAGTAGAAGCTGAGCTTCTGTCCAAATTGGGGGGAGAGACTTGTCTTCCGGATTGGGAAGACGGCGGGGAGCGACGAAGCGAGCTATGGGGGCGGGGGAATCTGGTCTTGTCGCGTACAGCTGAAGTATTGCCATTAATCATGGTGTAAATCTAACAAAGTGGGCCGAATAGACTTACCTCGAGAGATCGGCCAGGCGAGTAACCTTTCCACTTGAAGGTCTTGCCATCCTCATCAGTGAAGGTGACGGAGCTACGTCCCAAGCATCAGCATCCGGATTTGTCAAAGTCAATTTAGATTGTGAATCACCCACCTATTGAAAGGAATTAGGCTTTTCTTCAACCAATCCCAAAGCGAAATAGCCTTCTTCGTTCCAATGGTCACTTTATCCGCGAGCATATCCCTCCATTCCAACGACGCAATCACATCGTTGTTCGCATCGCGGACTTGCGTGATTGTAGCCTTGTCCGTATGCTCCGTTATGACCGTATAATACACCTTCCCGTCTTCGGTAGCAAGCGTACAGTTGACAGGGTTGTTAGGGGTCATGACGAGGGTGAGGACATCAGAACTGGTGGTGGTTTCGGCAGTCATGATAATGGGTCAGTTAAGTGTATATGTGTGCGGGGGTGAGGGTGTTCTTGATCTTGGTGGTATATGCGGGGTAGGTTATATAAGGTATGAAATGTAGATACTTAGCCTCGAGACGTCACCGGATGTAGTTAAATACCCCAGGGTCGGGGGTCGACTCGGAACAATGTACGACTGCGCAGCTCTCGTCTGTGCCTTGATCGTGCACGACCACACCCAAAGAGACCTGAAAGAGCCTGATCATGATGAGAGAGTTGTCCGGAGAGACCCTGGTCACATAGGAATGAATGCTGAAGCTGTACGGCCGCTCAACCCGAGATCGATTGTATCGGAGGTCTTTCGAATGCCTCCTCGAATTTCCATGATCACATTTGTTCGCGGACTCAGGGAGAGTCAATGTACAGGATATCGCATTCGGATGCAGCAGCAGAGCCGAACAGAGTGGACTCACCTGACCAGGTATGCGCGGTTCACTTGAGATCCTTGGTAAGTTGGTTGCTCCGCAGTAAACCTCTGCATGATGAAGGCATCCGAGGGCAAGTTGCAACAGGCTGTACTCAAGACTCTGACGGCAACCGGAAGCGAAGATTCAACTGCACAATGACAACAAGTACAAGACGCAGCAATGTCGCCCAAGATGAGAGTCGCAGTATAGATGTTCTGAGATCTGAACGTTGAACGTTGAATTCAACCGCGAAGAGAATGAGATCACTGCTAAGTTCAGCGGTATTTTTTCAAATGATTATGAATTGTCGCGAGCTACAGTTTCCTCGATCTGTGCAGCCGCCCTTCGAACGAGCACAAAATAGATTTTATCAAGCATCTTCTCCCCAGGTCAAATTAAGTATAAGGTACCGATAGATACATAGTAGGTTGTACTAAGTGAGTTAGTTGACTGCCGTCGAAAAATATAAAGGCAAGCACAACCGAAGGTATATATAGCATAAAAAAGCGGAACCCTCCGCGAACCAAGATAAACTTCGCAAGCATTGTCTGTCGTCCAAGCACTGCTCTGAATATTAGCATTAATGGGGACCTTGGCGTGCTTCCTTCTAGTAGTACACCTTTTTCGTATGGTGAGATGGGGAGTTTGGGGCCGCGCAAACCACATAGGAGGTTTACTCCTGCTTGCCCTTCTTCTCGGCGGCTTTGATCTCAAGAAGTGGGTCAAGCTCCTTGGCCGGTTGCCTGTAGGAGTCGTACATGCGATCCGCCCAGGTGAAGTACTGGCCGTAGTTGACGGTGAAGAACATATGGTGCAATGTGTGGTGTGCGGGACCGTTGATGACGGTCTCGAGTGGATGGTCAGTGATCATGTCAGAGTCGTGAATCTAGAGGGGCGCACAGGGATAAGCCAATCAAACTTAAAGACAAAAATGGGAACGACTCACCAAAATGGTCCAGAAATTGATGAGCACGAACATAACTAGGTAGAGCGTGCGGTGGAAGGGGAACATGAAAATAAACAGGTGATAGGGAATAGATTGCGCATATCCGTCCAAGGGATGGAATGCATGTGAGGCAAACGGCGTAGGAACTGCATCAAAGGTTAACCAACGATCAAACAAGATAATACGACTGGATACTTACTGATCCACTTGTGGTGCGGCTTATGAAGCCACTTATAACAGATAGGATGATGTTCCCAACGGTGGATCCAATAGATGCAGTAATCCGTGAAGACAAGATAACTGACGAGAGGGGTTAGCGATGTCATTGAGAAGTGCGCGAGCAGGATACTCACAGCAGGATGGAGAAGCCGAAATATGCCCAGCCGTAATCTGAGACGTTGTCATACAGCATTGAGTAGCCCCGTACTTCGGCTACAAACCATGGCAGGGTCAAAGCCATCATGCCAGGGAATGCTTTCACGCTACACATGATCTCCTGTCTGACCTGATTCTTGAGGAAGCGGGGGTGCTTCATCATCTCGTGGTTAAAGATGAAGTAGTACGAAAGGCTGGCAAATATGAAGTAGAGGAGGTGAATGCCAATCATTGTGATGGCCGTGAGTGAAATGGCCTGTCGCAGAATGTAATCTCGAGGCCATGCCGATGTGGAGGGCATCGATGTAGATGGGAGAGAAAGCAGAACATCTTCAATAGGAGGATGAGGGAGATATGACACTAGATGCGACCACTTCGAGCCAAGGGCACCAGCCACCAGAGGGAGGTGTGAAGACGACGCGTTGAGCCCTGACGAGACGGACGCATTCAGTGACGATACAAAGGCAGACGCCGGGACTAGTTGAGCGTAAAGTTTATCAAGGAGATACTCGTCGGCGATGTCCAAGACGAGATCCATGGCGACCTGCTACCCAAGTGAGTCGATAAAAAGGGGGAGGTCTGGGGCGTCGCTGGCTGCGAGGATGGAGGCGGAGGTAACGAGCGTATGCAACGCAACGAACGGCGAGGAAAAGATGCGAGCTGCTATTTATTCTGAAATCCTCCTGGTCAGACCACTTTCAGATTATTCATAGCAGATGACCAACATTGCCTTACCAGGCAATAGATTAGATAGCCGCTCGCGGTCTCGTTCCCGATAACGTTGCCGACAACGCCGAGGCCCGTGTCTTTCCACCCCATCCGACTCTTTCCTCGACGCTGCTCGCCCGACGCCCTTGCTCTGTCCCGCATCCGCTCACAGAGCTTGCGATGCCCCCCCTGCATCTTCAGTGCCTCTGAGTAGAATTGTGCGACGTTCGGCCTACGGTGTCGGCACAGTATCTGGCCTCAAGTCTCGACGTTCTCGAGAGGGCCATGCGACAGTCCATGGAATTAAAGTCGTATGATGATGGATGCTATTATTCCTTGGATGCCTCCAGGATGCCTCTAGGGTCACGGCAGCACCCTCTCGGCCAAGTCTGGGGCGCAGCAAGCAGTCCAAATCTCGGGTATAAAAAGCTTTCGGGGCCTCTACAACATGGTGTCGACATCCCTTCATGATCACTCCTCTAAACCTATCTCATCTTCGTCAGGGAGTGGGGGAATGATAGCTCCTCCTGCTAGGGAACAAGGGGATAGGGGGAATGCAAAGAAAGGGTTGGTCTGGTTCGCTTGACGCAGTACCCTGGTATTTGTATGCAATCGCGCGTCTGGAGTGACTATTCGTTCGATGACGCTTTCCTGGCCCAAGCAGACTACCGCAGTTGTCTGATTTCGTATATATCACTCTGTAGTACTTTCACGAATCGTGCCATAATGTATTGGTATGGCTTGTGAACTCCCTGCGTTGGTAGCCTGTGCATGGGAATGCTGGTATCGAGGTTGTGAAATCGAAGACGAGAACTGAATGCCTTCGAGCGAAGGGTACATATCCTGGAAAGAGCAGTGTGCGCAATGGTATTAGTAGGAACCATAAGATATACATATGCGTCGTAACATCATTATGAGTCTCGAAAAGTCAGCAAGTAGATGGCCCCAAGACAAGCACAAATCCCGTGGTATTTTTAGTCAAGAGGTGGTGGGTTGCAAGGAACATCGCGTTCATTGTTGTCGGCACTCTGGCTCCATATGGGGCCCCATGTCATCGTCATCTTCGTCCGACCACTCGTCTTCGTCGTCACCGTCACCATAATGGTTGGCAAAACCGTGTTCAAAGAAGTTAGAAGCACCGGAGGGCGTTTCGCGAGCATCCACGATATCACTTTCCTCGAACGGTACTTCGTCAATGACAGCTGGTTTAGGGTCCATCTCGGGCTTCTTCGGTGGGAGAAGAGCCTCGAGGGTCTGCGAACACAATGCATCAGTTCAATTACCCTACGCCGTACAAAGCACGAGATTGGGCTACCTTGGTATCAACTGTTTTGAGCCATTCTTCGTCTGGCATGTCCACTTCCATAATCACGTAGAGGTGGCCCTTCTGATCGGGGTTCTTGTAATGTGGCATCCCCTCACCCCGAAGAACGATACTATCACCAGGCTTGATAATCTTGCCCTTGGGACTGGAAACATGGATGCCTCGACCATCTAAGTGGGTGAGAAGAATCCGAGAGAATCCGAGGAGTGCCTCGGACAGTGTAATGTGTACAGTCGTCAGAAGATCATTCCCCGATCTCTCGAAAGAGGGATGAGGTTTACACTTCAAAACGAAGATAACATCGCCTGGTGGAATCCCGGGCTGTATGACATGTGAGTAATAGATTCAGATTTGCGAGTGGACAAGGCAAACCTCTTCATCTCCGGCGCCAGTGAGTACAATCCGTTGCTTATCGTGCATACCCCGATCTATGTGAATTTCTTGCCGGGTCTTCTCCTTCACCGTCTTGTTGCCCTTGCACTTTTTACACCTGCAAAAGTATTAATTATAGATCATTCCAAGTGGTTCGGGAGATTGGATCATACCGGTCTTTTTCCCGGAGTTTTTCGCCCTCGCCCTTACATTCAGAGCACCGTGCTCTTGATGTTCCGAGCTGACCGGGAGCAAGCTGGAGTCGTAGAAAATAAAACAGGATTCTATCAGCACAGTTCGACCGCTCTAATCAGTGATCTTACCTGGGATTGGATGAACGTCCACCCTTTGCCCTCGCATTTGATACAAGGCTTAGGCTTCGCGTTACCCTTTGCGCCTGACCTGCAAAACGTGAGTACAAACAATCACAATCGCGACCGCGTTGTCTGCGTGGACTCACCCCTTGCAAAGCCCACACACGATCTCCTTCTCCATGTTCATCTTCACGCTCTTGCCATTGTACAAATCTTCTAGTGTCACGTCATAGGGAATGGTAGTGTTTTCGCCTTTTGTTCTCCGAGGTCGCATATCTGGTCCAAAGTTGAAGCCAAATCCAAATCCACCGCCAAACAACTCCGCCAGGATATCATTGGGGTCAAATTGTGGTCCACCCGATCGACGACCGGGTCCGCTCACGCCGTCCATTCCAAAGCGGTCGTACAGTTCTCGGCTTTCCGCTGAGCTGAGGATTTCATACCTGGGATGACAAAGTTGGGTATTGAGTCAATTCATATACAGCATGACAAATATTTGGGTGCGCACGCCGCGGCCATTTCTTGAAATTTCGCTGCTGCTGTAGGGTCATCGGGATTCTGCGTCGTCATGAGTAAGATCCAATAGACCATGACGGTAGCCATACCTTGTCCTAAATTCCAGTGCGTCCCTCGTCAGTCGAAAACAAATGGGCTAGCTCCGTTAGTAACATACCGGGTGGTGTTCTCGGGCCTAACGTGAAGTGGTGAGTGACGATGAACGAGCACAACATTCAAGATACACACCTTCCTCCGGTATGCCTTCTTGATTTCATCTTAAAAATACCAGTCAATTGCAAGCTCTCGTCCATCCTATTCATTCATAATTCACCTTCGGTGGCATCGGGCGCTACTCCCAAAAGCTCGTACAGTGCTATCTCTACTGGCACTGTGCGGTGGATCAGTTTGGAACAAATAAAGTCATACGCTATCCAATTACTTACTGTTGAAAAGTGTTGACTGCAGGAGACCGCAGTGAGGAAGGGAAGAGGTGGTAGACGAGGGGTGCTTCCCTCGGAAATGCAATTCATGTCACGCGCGGCTTTCGCGAGATCATTCAAAGCGACGCGTCTACCCGGCCACGTGGGCGGCACTATAAATTCCTTGGGGATTTTGAAGAAAATTGCCTAGCGTTTCTTTCCTTCCTCCGTCGTCGACGTCAGAGTCATTTGGATATGAGGTCTTAGCTGAGTGCACTGGGTGAGTGAATGCTCTTAATTCAATCTCGTTTCGTTCAGAATGATGCTTTATCATACTTATCTACATTGTCCGACTGGTTCTGTCCAGCAAGTGACGAAATTGTTCTATCTCTGACTGCTTATGCCCATTCTTACCGCTTGGCTGGGACACATTGACTGACTGCGTATGCATCTAGTTTCTCTCCTGGCCGATGAGTAGCGGAGGAAGTTGATTTAAATGCAAATTCCCTTTCCTTCTCGTATGATTGCAAACCTGCCTTGAGCAAAAAGGCTGACCTATTGTTGTACTTCTGTAGTAGTATTGCACAATGAATTTCTATTTTGAAGCGGCAAAAGTGCTGGACAGACTGGATGCTAAACAAGGCTCTATCAAGGGCATCATTGCGACGTTGCCAGAGAAGAGCCGTAAACGTACGGCAGCTCTCGTTATTGAGACTCTAAAATGTGAGCATCCATCCCTTCGACCTCTTTCGTAGTGGTGAAGTTTATTGTGCAGATAAGGACGTCTTGAATGAGGTGCTGAATGCGTCACAACTGTTGAAGGAAGAGAGAAAGAAAATCACATCCCGTAACTTGGCCTTGGTCCTTGTGCATGACCTCTTACTTGCCAACGGCATCCAAGCCAGTGAGGGTCCTGTCAAACAGGCTGTCCTACGCCACAAGACCCGGCTGCACAGCGAGTTCACCAAGATCAAAGTCAAAAGAGGGGCCAAGTCTACCGAGGAGTTAGCTCGCTCAAGTGACCATCGTGCGGGTATGTGTATATGCTTTGATACAGCGATACGCCTCTGAACCTAGTCGGCTCTGTCGTAGCAAACATCCCCCGCTACATTCGCGTCAACACAGCCTGCTGGACCCTGCCCGAAGCTATCGGAATATTCACCTCTCGGGGATACACGCTATGTCAAGCCACAACCACGGAAAAGCTAAGGTGAAGGGTGCTCTGCAAATAACTATATCAGCAAGAAAAAACTGACTATGCGGGCACACGGGCATGCAGGGGAAAAACATTCGCTCAAGACGAGCATATTCCAAATCTACTATTATTCCCGTCCGACACGCAGTTTAACGAAGACCCCTTGTATCATAGCGGCAAGATTATTCTACAGGACAAAGCTTCTTGTTTCCCCGCTTTCGTTCTGTCTCCGCCGTCCAATGACAATGCTGTCGTCATTGATGCAACTGCTGCTCCAGGGAACAAAACCTCCCACCTATCTGCATTAATGCAAGGCAAGGGTAAGGTATGAATACTATACCCAAATATAAACGAACTCCATCGTGCCGTAATCTCATCTTTCTCTCTTTGATGTTTTCGCAGCTGTATGCATTCGAGAGAGACCGGAAGCGGTACTCGACCCTCAAGATGATGCTCGAAAAGGCCAAATGCAAAAACGTCGAGCCTCTCAACCTAGATTTCTTGACTGTATCGCCCGACGACGAGCGATATCGCAAAGTCACACATATGTAAGTCCGCCCTCGTGTGCAATCACATGCAGTCATTGCCTCAACATACAACATTGATGGTAATACCTCCACCTTCGACAGATTACTTGATCCATCTTGCAGTGGTTCCGGGATAGTCAACAGACTGGATCATCTGCTCGAGACAGGTGCGCGGCATCTTGCGCGATATTCTGCCTTCAAGCTGTGGGTGATTGTTTGGTGGCTCAATGTAACTCTATTCTCCCGCAGAGTCCGAAAGCGATGAAGAGAAAGAGACGCGGCTGAGTAAACTAGCCGCATTCCAACTCATGATGATCAAACATGCAATGAAGTGTGAGTAGTTCTTGTTTGTACGTCCCACCCCCTGCACATCACTGATTGCTGAAACCGATATAGTCCCATCAGTGCAGCGAATCGTGTACTCGACATGCAGCGTTCACACAACAGAGAATGAACACGTCGTTCGCGATGCGCTCAAGTCAGAAGAGTGTCAGGCCGGCCGTTTCAAGCTCGCCGACAAGAAAGACGTCCTGCCGTCATGGAAACGGAGAGGTATTCCTGAAGAGATGGACAACCCATGTGCGTTAGCCCTTCCCTCGTTCGGGGACGTTACCCTGGCAAACTGCGCTCAAAGGCAACTAACTCACGGCCGCTTTGACAGCGGAAGCTGCGTCTCTCATACGTTGTTCTCCCGGTGAAGACGCTACCAACGGGTTCTTTGTCAGTTTGTTTGTACGCGAAACGGCGCCGTCAATAGCTCCAGACAACAAAAGGAAGGACAGTTCTCAAGAAGGAGCACAGTCGGATGGCGCAGAGCCCCGACACCGGAAGAAAAGGAAGAAGTCAGCAAAGACTCCACGAGACGCTGTGACCGTATTCACGTAGCACTGCGTTGGAGGCACATCGCAAGTACATCGTACTCTTTTCATGTGTTTTGTAAACAGTAGGTATCATGAATTGAGAACATAGACAAACGAACGATACATAGAAAATCAACAGACTGGAAAGAGCTACAGAGAGACGGAAGGGGTTTGGGGTTGGGTCAGAAAGGGGTTATGCTATGCTATGCTGGAGAACATTAAGCTTCAGCTGGTCAGTCGTATCGTGAGCAACTGGTCCATCAAACGTCCTGATCATGTATACGGTTATACCTGCCATAGACAGCCAACATGCCGAGGAGCTGCGTATGCTGGAGGCCGGGAGAACGGAGGTCAGGGTAGGGTCTGGGAACGTCAACGTTCATGAGTTACTGCGTTACTGAGTTATATTAGAAAACTGTGGTTAGGAAGACGCCTAATGAGTCGGTGTGCCGGTCTGCTGCGCATATTGGTTTTGGTAGTATTGCGCATAGTTAGCGGAGTAGTCTTGAGCAGGAGGATAGTAGCCGGCAGATTGAGCGTAACCCTGTTGGCCCCATTGGGCAGCACCATAGGCAGGAGCCGCGCCGCCGTATCCGCTATATCCCGCTGCAGGAGGGCGGTAACCGTTGTTCTGCTGTGTCAGATTCACTGTGTTACTCTGCCAAACCTCAGGACGACGCCACGGAGGTATATTGGATCCGCCTGCCGTAATATCATGGCCTGCGGAGCCTGCCCAAGGTTTGGAGGCATCCCCGCTTCCCTTTCCACCCTCTCCCAATTCAGCCATCAAGCTGGCATACTCGGAATCGAAGCCGCCTTTGGTCAGCGCCATGGAGTTCGACTGTGGCTGGGGGGCGTGGGCAGCATTAGGATCTCTGTTGACAGTACAGTCCCTAGCCATATGGCCAGCGCTGCCGCAGACGCGACAGATGATGTTCGCTGTGTAGTTACGCTGTTCGGGACAGTCATACTTGCGATGACCAACATTCCCGCAATTTTGGCATATCTGATTCTCGTCATCACGGAGAGTACCGTTCAGCGCAGCGAGCTCACGGAGTTGGTTCCGCTTGTGGTCGTTCTGGCCTTCAGGAGTAGACGCGGCCTAGAAAATAAGGTGTGAGATGGAGCCAAAGCCTGAGAGTGAATGAAGTGAAGCTCACAGTTTCGATGACCCTGTTGATCATACGGACGCAGGCGGTAACCTTTTCTTGAGAATCAGCAGTAACAAGGCAGTGAAGGTCTTCTTCAGCATCCTCAGCATACTGCTCCGGCCTTGCTTTACCCTCTTTCACGCTCCCCTTTCCTCGGATACTAATCTTTGCTCCGCTTTCTCTCTCCATCTTCTTCAAACTGTTACCCCGAGGACCGACAAGAAGACCAAAGAAATTAATCTCAGGAAACTCCTTGACTGGGATGTATACTTTTTCGGATGGACGCTGGGAGCGCTTCTGCTGGTGATATTCAACAGGAGGACGGAAATTAGGGTCATTCTTCATAGCCCGATCAACCAGGCGAATGCGTTCCTCTTCCAGTTTCTTTCGATAGCGAACTTCGCGGGTGTTTGTACGCCGACCATGTGCATCGTAAGTCGGGGGAGGAGAAGGTGACCTAGAGTTCGTGATCAGTTTACGTGTCCGGCAAACAATTAATGTGCACTTACCGTTCTTTCTCCGGCGGAATGAAATCATTCATTCGTAGCTTTCGGTTGATTTCTTCTAACCTGAGATGGATGGCATAGTTGTCGAGATGAGCCTGAGAAACGCCGTTTGCCTGAATGGCAGTAGGCAATCCGGGGATCTCGGTTTTTGCATCACCCCATCGGCTACGACGTTTGCGGGGGCCAGACTCAGCTATAAGGATAGGACGGAGGAGTAAGGTCAAGGTTAGTATCAGTCAGCGTGACGGTTAGTCGGTTAAGCGGCTACATCGAGCTCGCCAGATCTGCCGTAAATACGAACAAACCACAGCAGCGCACGAAGAGAGATAGAACACTGTGAGTACAATGTGGACCGCAATAGACTTACTTGGAGTGCCGTCGCCATTGCTCGGAGTGGGGGTGTCATCCCGACTACCACCCCTAGAATCTCGGTCCTGATTGTACTGCTGTCGGGGGTACGCAGAGGGGGACGGCTGTGCCAACTGAGGGGGAGCGGACTCCTCGACAGGTGCCGGGCCAAATCGTCGGCGGTTACCCAAGGGGGCTGCATAGAAGTTTATATGCGCGACTGAATCATAGGGTGAATACGGGGAAAAGTACGTACTTTCGTTTGTGCCAGTGACTTCACGAGTTGCGGGCCTCCACATGATGCAAACCAAGAAGATGAGTACGCGAACGAAAGGAGGGGCTTCAAAACGAGATGGCGGTAACGTGCAAAGTTGGCCAGAGGGTTGCTCGTCGACGCCAAAGTTGACAAACGCGGTCCAGATTTTTCATACTCCGCACAGCACCGCTGACTAAGCGCCGACTTGTATTCAAGGTCGCGCCCGAGAGCAGCGACGGCAGCACACCTTGACTCTGCACCACACAGTGCACCCTCTCTGCTCTTTGCTTTGTACTCTACTACACTCTATAGATCCTTAATATTCTCGACACGATGACCACGAAACGCACTGCGGAAGGTTGTTGAACTTGTATGTGATGTAATGCGATTGGCGTACTAAGCAGCTGGACATAGCGATCGGCGAGAGCTCATACCCTTCCAAGCGTCGGCGAAACGCAGCAGACGACGACGAGTACCTGGATGTAGACGACGATGTGCAAGAGATGGCCTCGGGAGTCATTCCTCGCGGAGCGACGATCAACTTCAGCGCACTTACTCGCAAGCTTGCCCAAACGAAACACAAGGGAGACAGCACCCCGCAGGACGAGAACTCCTTGACCGCGCATCGAAGGCAACAGGACAATCTTGTGTCGCATATCTTCCAGGAACAGGACTTTTCATGGCTTCACTTGAAACCTGACCATGCTTCGAGACCTCTTTGGATCAGTCCTGAAGACGGACATATCATCCTAGAAGCATTCTCCCCGATCGCTGAACAGGCGCAGGACTTCCTGGTCGCTATTAGCGAGCCTGTCAGCAGGTATGCATACTCTTAATACCTTACGTAGTTCCATACGGGCTGGACAAACGTTCTTAGACCCGCATTCATTCACGAGTACAAACTCACATCGTATTCCCTGTATGCCGCTGTCTCGGTCGGTCTCCAAACGGAGGATATAGTAGAAGTTCGTGCGCCCTTGCGCCCTATATTCTTATCTCAATTACTAATTGGCCGCATTTCCATGGAAAGGTCTTAAACCGCTTATCCAAGGTGAGTCTGTTGTACACTGTGGGCGGCAATTTGTCCAACATGGTGTATCCGAAAAGGTTCCTGTGCCAGAGAGCATCATCACGTTCATACGCGAGCGGACGTTATCGTACGGTAAAGTCAAACTCGTGCTGAAGCACAATAAGTACTACGTCGAGTCGTCGCATCCGGAGACGCTCCAGATCCTTCTCAAGGACAAGGTTATCCGGGAAGCGCGGGTCCATTCCCAACAAATCGATAATAGTATCAGGGCCGCGACGTTCACGACATCAAAGGCACCTGTAAAGGGAAACTTGGTGATTCCTGGCACGAGAGAGGCAGAGAAGAAGAAAGATGATGCTGCTGCGAACAAGACTTCGACGAGCGGGGCAGCTACTGATGAAGCTCTGTTCACATCGGTCGTTGGCGTGGATGCTGGTACGCCACCTTCCACTATCCATCGCGTTCTGTGTTCAAGCAGGTCGTAGCTATCAACTAACTGCCTCCATATAGATGAAGTCGACGAAGATGATGACAACGTCCACGCCTTTGAGATTGACGATGCGAAGATTGACGTATGCATTTCGGCACGAGGTGATATCAAAAGTAGAGTTCAGCTCATCGGTATCTCATCTTACAGGACGTCAAGAAGCGGTGCAACGAACTGGAGTATCCGATGCTGGAGGAATATGACTTCCGCAATGATACCGTCAATGCGAACCTCGACATCGACCTGAAACCCTCGACCGTTATTAGGCCTTACCAAGAAACGAGTCTCAGCAAAATGTTTGGCAACGGGTGAGTGTTTGCATCATAGTACTCACACGACTGTCCAACCACTGATGGTCCCTTCCAACGAACAAAAATAGTCGCGCCCGCTCAGGTATCATCGTCCTTCCTTGTGGTGCAGGTAAAACTCTTGTCGGCATCACCGCTGCATGTACGATCAAGAAGTCATGCCTCGTTCTCTGTACCTCCTCGTAAGTTTCTGCCACCGCTCATAACCATATGGGAGAGAAGAAAGAGTCTTGTTCCCCCGCGTTGTTCGCAGTTTGATCGAACACTTATCCCCTTTTGTTTGTTCATTTGCACAGCGTGTCCGTGATGCAATGGCGTCAGCAGTTTATGCAGTGGTCAAACGTCACAGACAAACAGATAGCAGTGTTCACCGCAGACCAGAAGGAAAAGGTAATGCAGCAGCATCATTCATCAAAATTTTATCCTTCATGCTACCTGTAATTCATCACTTGCTAACCGGCATTTGTATCCAGTTCGCCGGGGAGAGTGGGATAGTCGTCTCTACCTACTCAATGGTCGCCAACACGCACAACAGGTCCCATGAGTCCAAGAAGATGATGGAGTTCCTGACTTCACGCGAATGGGGATTTATCCTACTGGACGAAGTACACGTCGTGCCGGCCGCAATGTTTCGTCGGGTAGTCACCACCATCAAGGCGCATGCCAAACTGGGTCTGACCGGTAAGCACCCGATTTTCCCGCGAAGCTCGTTGGAGAGAAAAGCGAAAGCAAATCTCCGAGGGGGAGAGGAGGGATTTCTCATTTGTCGTCAACGCTGACTGAATCTGCATCTTTGTTTTTTTGCTTTCCGATTTCGCTTTTGTTTTCGCGTCGTTCGATCTTGCATAGCAACACTGGTTCGGGAGGATGACAAGATCGCGGACTTGAATTACATGATTGGGCCGAAGCTCTACGAGGCCAACTGGATGGATCTCGCCGCCAAGGGGCATATTGCCAATGTTCAGGTCAGGGATCTATAGCTCCACCTTATGATGAGATCCGTACCTCAAGGATCTCGCTACCCCATCGTTCCGGTGTCTAACCTCCTCCCGTCCTTAGTGCGCAGAAGTATGGTGTCCAATGACCCCCGAATTCTATCGTGAATACCTGAGGGAACAATCACGAAAGCGCATGCTGCTCTACTGCATGAACCCTCGGAAATTTCAGGCCTGTCAATTCCTGATCAAGTATCACGAAGATAGGGGAGACAAGATTATCGTATTTTCAGATAATGTGTTTGCACTGGAGGTGAGCTGCGATCCCTGCCGTTTGTTGCATTCTCGGCCTGGCTGACAGGTCTGGGCGCGATGGTAGGCATATGCCAAGAAGCTAGGGAAGCTGTACATTCATGGCGGTACCGGTCAGGTCGAACGGATGAGAATCCTGCAACACTTCCAACACAGTCCGGAAGTGAACACTATCTTCCTATCCAAGGTGCGGTCAACTTGTGACCCCCCGGCGCGACGCCACAATGGCGCCTCGTGAGGGCTCAGAGTTTGATACTGACTCATCCGTTGCAGGTTGGAGACACGTCGATAGACTTGCCTGAAGCTACCTGCTTGATCCAAATATCTTCACATTTCGGGTCCCGTAGGCAGGAAGCTCAGCGACTAGGTATGCCCGGTGATTGCTTCATCTCTCCTCTCAAGCACCGAACTGAACGGGCGGCGAATAGGACGTATTCTCCGGGCGAAGCGGAGAAATGATGAGGGCTTCAATGCGTTTTTCTATTCCCTCGTCTCTAAGGATACACAGGAGATGTTCTACAGTACGAAACGCCAGCAGTTCCTCATCGACCAGGGATACGCGTTCAAGGTGATCACGCACCTGGACGGGATGGAAGAGCTGCCGGACCTCGTGTACAAGACGCGAGATGAACAGATTGAACTGCTGTCGTCGGTGCTCATGGCGAACGAGAGCGCGGCCGACCTGGGGTCTGACGTGCGGGCGAACGAAGGGGACCTCGGGGGGACGATCACGTCCAAGGACTTTGGCGGACCGGGGTCAGGACGGTACCCAGCGGTTCAGCGGACGACTGCTTCGTTGTCAGCACTCAGCGGCGGACAGCACATGTCGTATGTGGAGCAGAACAAGTCTGTCAACAAGAAGCTGGCTCGAGAAGCGAACCCTGCGCGCCACAAGCTGTTTGCGAAACGCGACAAGGATCTTGCTGCGGCCCGCAAAGAGGCTCGCACGGCTGGGCGTGGATGAGGAGGGTGAAACTCGGAGGCACTATACCTCCTTGGGAAAGGCATAGGAGGCCCCATTGTATACGGAACTCTATCAGTTGTATAGATAGTGCAGAAGGAGAATGCGAAAAAGACGTATTGACGGGTCGCTTGCAGGAAGTTATTGTGTCCGCCCTGGCTGAGACGATTGAGAACGTGTCGCAGCTTATTTTTGTTGTGAACGGGGACGCATTCGAGATCATAGAACCCGACCCCTTGCGCACACAGAGGAAGCTTCGCGAGGAGGGAGGCTAGCCATCCTGGGGAGATCAATCGAAGGGCACAGCAGGCTCTGGGACGCCGAGCCGAATTGGGACGACCGCTGCAGGACGACAAGAGGCCGCGGCGCGGTGACGACGGGGATGGTCACGGTCACATCAGTCACTGCGGGTGAATCACGAGCCCATCGGCCTCCGTTGCACAGCTACTAGTAGGCAGCCTATGGCATTGGCAGCCTGTTGGCAGCGCTCCTTACTCCTGTGGACTTTGTGAGCCTTTTGTCAGGTCTGCTCTGGTGACTCAGAGAACAATCAGCCGCGAGGGATGTGAAACAAGCCGAGGCCGATGGGGCGTGCTGCCAGTGAACGCGGGTCGCGGGGAGGCCCGAGGGGGTCCTCCGAGTCTCCGAGACGGATCTGTGGGCAGACGATGCGACCTGCAGGAGGACTGAGTTGCCGGGTGTGCTAGGGTTACCAGGGGCTGGAATTGGGTTGCGCTGGGGTTACCACGAAATTGCGCAGGCTGGATCTCCTTTGTATGGCTCGTTCGCCTGTTACCGTTTGGCTTTGTTCGAGTTGCCACTTGCGGGAAGAGCGAACTCGATCGACCGCGCCAAACAAGAAGATTCAAAAATCTGCCGATTCAGGTCGGCTCTCCCTCTATATCTATCCTATGTCTCCGTCGCCTCCTCACCTCCATCCTCCTCCCTAATCGAAAGCCCACCATTGCGCACTCTCCAGATCCCATGTCTTCCAAGCGCGGCAGGAAACGCAACGACAACCTCCCCCCAAACCGCGCCCGCGACGTCCAGAGAGCGTTCAGAGCCCGCAGGGCCGCCCATCTCGAGGTAAGTGCCCCCCGTTGGCCTCCGCCGTTGTCGCGCTCACCCCACGCGCACAGGCCCTCGAGCAACGCGTGTCCGAGCTCGAGCTCGAGAACGACACCCTCCGCGCCCACCTCGGCCTCCCGCCTGCGAACCGCCCGCCGCTGGGCAAGGGCCCGACCGGCAAAGACAAGCCCAAGACGCCGTCCTCCCAGCGGTCGCACGCCCCGCTCCTCTCCCTCGAAGAGCTGCGCGCCGCCGCAGCCTCGGCGTCGTCGCATGCAGTGCCCTCCAGCGCAGGCTCGCCGTCCTCGGGCTCCGGCCGGACTGACTCGCTCTCCCCGACAATGAACTCCGCAGAGCAGGCCGTGCATGCGCTCGCGGGAAACGGCGGCTGGACCGACTCGTCCCTCCTCCAGCAGCAGAAAGACCGGTGCGAGCAGAATGCCGTCTCGCCTGTCCCGGCCGCGTACAACTCCGTCCCCATCAACTCCTCCTACTCGTATTCCACCTCCCCGCTCGCCCAGCGACTCTCTCTGCCCTCTGCGGCGGCAGCGTACCAGTCCATGGCCCAGAACTACAACCACACCCGATCAGATTCCTATTCCGATGCCTCTTCATATCTCGACAGGCAGTATTCGCTTTCACAACCTTCCTACTCCTCCGTCCACGACACGTCCCAGTTGCATAATCACTCCCCTACTTCCGCCGTCCCTTCCTCCCTCCAATCACGCGGCTCATCGAACTCTGTCCAGCCTCCTATATCCTATCCGCACAGACGATCTATCACCGAACCTCAAGGGTATCGCTCTGTCGTCATCTCTCCCATGCCGCATGCCCAGCAGCAATCTGCCGGCCATGTGGTCCGGATACCTTCGCCCATTTCCAGCATGCCAGATAGCGTGCCTTCTGTTCGTTCGGGCGTGTATGACATCGAGTCTAGAGTCGGTCGAATGTCCTAGTTTCCCATCAGTCACGCTTCTTTTTTTTTTTCTCTGCATCTTGCTTTCGTCGTTTCGTCCATCGTGAAGCATATTACTCCGGACTGTCCTGTTGTATCCTTATAGTCATCCCCCTCCCAGTCATTTTTGATCCCCGCACACACGCTACACATAGTATCTTAACTATCTCTGCATTATCATCCCGCCGGTAGCTAGTATACCTTAGTATATCCTCTACTCTCGTCCCCCCGAATAGGAACGCTCGATATAGAACCCAAGTTTGTGCCCTTGAAATGCGTCATTGGCATCGCTTCGTATCCAAGCAAAGTGTGGTAATTCAGGCACTCGCAGAACGGCACTTTCCAGCCTGTAGGTAACCAACATGAGAACTGTATGCGCGCTACCCCTCATCTCCGAACGATGCGCCGCCCTTCCCACTAATAGATACATCCATTTTTCCCCCTCGCAACCAAGCACGCGCCCATGCGCCGTGACCGAGACCCTTGCTCTACAGAACTCAGCATGACAAGGAAGCTCATGCACCGGAAACGTGGCGCGCGACGGCGGGGCGCGGCCTTTTGCTCATAGACCCCCTTGGCTTTGGTCCCGCGAATCGGCCACATGTCGGGTGCTGTCGAACAAAGCCGGTGCGAGGATCTCAAGGAACAAGGGTGCCCATGGGGTATGGGTATACGGGAGGAGAAGTGGATATGATTGGGTTAACCTTCACGAAAAAGCCAAGCTTGATGTCTACAGATGGTGAATAGCCACAACCACATACGTCGCTGTGGAAAAAATAACCAAGACACGCGTTTAACGAGTGGGCCAATGGATCCCATGTGTTCTCAACTGCGAACAAAAGGGGAACATGGGGTCAGCGAGAGAAGGCCCAAGAAGCATCACGTCGGTCAGGGAGCGGAGTTAGACCAACATAAAAGAAGCAGAGGCAACTCACGAAAAGGAGACAAGATATAAACAAGAGTTCCCCTCGTGTTCCGGGGGCGGTATGCAACAAAATGTGGGAGAGAGATCCAAGATCAAGAAGAGAATAGTCCGATGTTACAACTTGCACCAATCGACGCATCCATCCGGCCCATACTTCTGTTCCAGCCAGTCGTTCGCTTGCTTGAAGTGCCCATTGCCCAGGAATCCGCGGTGTGCACTGAGCGGTGACGGATGCTGTCAAAGAGGGGCAAAAAGAAAAACACGTAGACAGCGTTAGCAAATCGCCGAATCATCATGAGGGGACAGGCAAAAGAGCGACAGCGTGGTGGTAACGAGGGCAGCCGTTGCTACGGCGAACGTATAATAAATCTTTACAGTGGACACTTACCGCGCTCTTAAGAATCAAGTGCTTTTTCTATGCAAAAAGGTAAGAGGCAGTCAGCTCGAATTTCGTCAATGAACCCGCAACTTTGTGTATCCGCGACAATAAACCGTAGGTTTCTTTTTCGTCGCGCACTGGATTGGCGTGGGCGCCAATAGGAAGCTCGGGGCAAGGAAAAAAAGAGACATCCAACTTACCTTGTCCAACTTTGCCACTCGTTTCGCAGCCCATGCTCCCCAGGCGAGGAACACGATGCCCCGGCCCTGTCCGTTATTGCCGGACAAGTTCGCACCGCCGTATTTGTCAACAACGTCAATTACCTTGTCGGTGAATTCTTCCCAGCCTTGGTTCGAATGCGAACCAGCCTCTCCGGCTTTGACTGTTAGGCAAGTATTCAATAGCAGGACGCCATTCTCGGCCCAGGACGTAAGATTTCTTGAAGGATCAAAGTGGGGAATCGGTGAGAGTTGTTTGATCAATTAGAGAACACGTTGCAGACTAGGTCATTTTGATTCTACTCACCCGCTCTTCGGCACTTCGAAGCTGGGGTATTCGGCCTTGATTTCCGCGAAAATCTGCGAGAGGCGCGGTGAGTAGCAGATTCGGGCATAGGTGCCAAAGCAAGCATCGGCGCGCAGAGGGCTCAAAAGAGGCACATACGTTGCGTAAAGACGGGGGAACTTGGACACCCTGTGGGACAGAGAAGCATAGTCCTGTCCGATACAATCCTCGCTTCAGGAACCAGAACAAAGCAAGAAGTAAGCACCAGGAAGAAGCAAGAGACGGACCGTGAGCCTGTTGAGGACCATGATAAGGATCTTGACCGATGATGACGACTTTGACACGACCTAGCGGCGTGAGGTTTGACCACGAATAGATATTGTGGGCTGAAAGAAAGACAAAACAAGACAACACTTGAACGTGGGGACAATGTGGCAGAATCCCAAGAACTTACGTGCGGGGTACACCTTGAGGTTCTTCGCAGAGTCATTCACACCCTTGACTCCCTGATCCCAAAGGAAGCGCTTGAGCTTGATAAAGTACGGCTTCCGAATCTCATCCTTCAAGATTTTCAACCTGGTGGATGGATAGTACACATTAGTTCATCAGGTTTCAGACATTCGCGTATCGTTTATGGAGAGGTTTACAAGCGAACCGCCGACAAAAACCACCGCATCGAACGAACGTCAAGGATGCATTTAATTTACGAGCTCGCGTACCGTACCACCGGGGAATATATTTCAAGAGACTCCACAGGGACGTGCAGGCAGGTCATGAGAAACACTAACGCGAGGATGTACTTACCAGCTCTTGCCCATCGTCTCTATTTCCAGGGTCAGCAGACGCTTCTCTTCATCAGAAAGAGCATTGAGGTAGGCTGTCGGAGAGAACGGAATTGAGTTGAGGGACTGTGTTCCCGTGATTACGGGATTGGCAGCCTTTACAGTGGTCTTCGGGTCGGAATTTTCCAGTTTTGCCTTCTTAGCGGCCTGCGTGGGCTGCACCGGGGTGAACATGTCCATGAGGGTCCTCTGTCGCTTGACACCCTTGGACGCCACCGGATTGGCTTTCTCCGAGGAGACAACTTTTTCGTTGCCATCCTTTGCAGAGGCTGGCTCTGTTGGACTTTTCTTTTCCACGCTGCTGCCACCAACATGTGGATTTTCCAGGTCCTCGAGATAGACAGGGCCTTCGTTGGCAGACATGTTGCCTGAGCGAGACAGTTGTCGTAAATTGACGATAAATTTGATGGGTATCCGCTGAGTTAACCAGATGCACGGCGCGGGAACGAAGCGTGGGTATGTGCCTTCTCGACAAGTAAAGTTTCCTGGGTGGGTCGACACACCGCGGACTTGGCCGGAGAAGATGGAGGCGGTGGTTCGCAGCACAATGGTCAGACAATGGTCAGGGATAGGACTAGGCAATAGAAACCGTCATCCAACCAGTTGAGCTCCACAAACACACTGCAAAGACATGGGATGCAGTCTCACTGTATATGACAAATGTATCACCGGGCAATTCAAGACACGGTGAACGAGGAATTAATTTCGGTGCTTTCTGCGCGAGGAAGACGTTGAGATATATCAGCCATGCTTCCTTCTCCTATCGATAACACTCACCGTTGTTGTACCTTGTAAGTAGGAATATGACCGGGTCGTATTTCTGGAGGATGAGAAAGACGTCGCGGTCTAGTGGCAACGCGACGCGCCTAGACGCGTCCTTGTCACGGCTGCGCTAATATACGATCGGTGCCACGTGTGGTTGCGACTCCGTGAGGGCTTTGCCGTGTCACGACGCGTTGTCACAGCTGGACGGGCCAAGTGCAGACGTGAATATGCAGAGACAACAATCGCTGTGAGATGGAACCCGTCTGCGCGAAAGCGAGAAAAGGGTAATTTGGCATCAGCATTCACTTGGCGAGGCTGGATACACAAAGACACACAACAGGTTGCGTGTGTCAGACGTGCTGACGCGCGGCGGAATTCACGTGCGGGCAAGGCACCAAAGAAGGATCGTCGATTTCACACGCGCAACGCCTGTGCTGGAACTCGAGATTTCAGTTTCAGCCGAAACGTAGCCAAGGGCAACAAGCGCATCCTCCCGCTCGTCTTTTCGTGTTGTTCAGCTAGCCACCCTGCCGCGTTCTCAGTCCTCGCCTTCTCCCCCTGCGGCAAGACAGAGCCGTAGGCCGCAGCTCGCTCGAAAGCATCCGAGCAATTCTGCGAAACCCCAGCAGCAGCAAGGATGGAGCACAAGCTACCAGGCGGGATCGTCCAGGTATGTGCATGTGTTCTCGCGTGACCAAAATAGTTCTCAATGTTCGTCCGTCTTCCTGTACCTCAGCTCGCAGTCTGCGGAAAGCAGCAGCGATGACTATGACACAGAGGACGAATTGCGCCAGGTCCGAGGAAGGACGGATGCGCAGCGCGCTATTGGCGACGTCCCCCAGTTTGCAACCAGGGGCAGCAGACTGACGAATAAAGGGAACAAGGGCCACAATCGAACGTCGTCCAACTCTGGTGATTCTAGGCGGAATAGTCCCTCGAGAATGCGAGAGCGAGTCCCCTTCACTCGTTCTCGTTCACCCGCCGTCGCAGTCACAGCTGACGGAAACGGCCACTTTCTCCCCCCGCTGCCTCACAGGACCTCCTCACCATCGATCTTCTCCCGTTCAAGACATAGTAATTCACTGCGACCGGTGGCCTACATCCTCCCAGGATCCATCAGCCTTACCTTCGGCCTGCCGTTTTCTATCACAAGATGGACAGTTAGCATGGACGTGCGACAGGCTATAGAAAACTTACTGCTTCTCTGCTCCCTCGGATTTATGGCTGTCAAGATTAGGACCTGCGCAGAGGGTCCCAACTCGCCAGACATGTGGATATCCATCGGTAGGTTGTACTAGGGTTCAGAGAAGGAACGAAACTTTATTGATATAAATTGCATTCTAGAAATTTCACTACTCATTATAGCATCTGTAATTTATTGCGTGTGGACCCGTGTATCGATTTCGCGAGTTTCAGTACCAGCTCCTACCCCGCCACAGCCTCTTAATCGCCCCGGGTCCCCTCGCACCCTAGACGTGCGCGAACCCAAGCGCGGCGCTTCAGCCCTAATTTCATCATCGTCGTTAAAGATTGATGAGACCGCTTTTGTATGGATGACGGTCCCCAAGAATTATCGGTGCGTTTTAAACGCATATGCTCTAGTTTCGATAGGTAGCTCAAGGTATCTGTTGGTCCCTATCTAGAGATTCCGCGGACGACGGCGTTCTCACTGGACTCCTAGTTGGACCATTAATAGCTTGCGCGCTCTTATACCTATCCATACTATCCATAAAAGCCTCGACATCAACACCAGCACCCCAAATAACGCTGCCTCCTAATTGGCTCATTGAACCGCCTGCAGTTCTTCAAGGTCGGCATACCGCTCTAGAGGCGCTCTTGTTCTCTAGGAGGAATCTTGTCAGTCAAGCTACCTTCTGCTCCACGATTCTGATAGTACATACCTGGGCATCGTGGGTTACGGAAGCCAGACATCGTAGAAAGACAAGGGTCCCCGACGGAGAGCTGAGCCATGTCCCACGGAAGGAGAGTCGGAGAACATATCTCTACTTTCTCTTCTCGATATCCGTCACATTATGGATTTTGTGCGTGAGGATTCTGCTGGCGGAATTAAAGATTGGCATATGGCAGAGTGAGCACTGTTCACATTTGTATTCAGTAAAGTCTTTCCATGTGATGCTGATCAAGTGCCGATTTGTGTCAGATCTAAGCTACTTCGAGGTCGTCGTCAGTTCGACGATCTTCCAGTTCTCACTGTACACCGCTGTTCGCCTGGCGCACCGCGGATTTACGCTGGGAGAACTTGCGCTCACTTGTTTCGGAGCGACTGTGCTTTTCATGGAAATGACCAACATCACTATAGCTAGGGTGCGTATCGCATGTTCCCCTTTACCGTGTGACCCTTTGCCAACCTGACCCGCCACCCATTCATTTGCCCGTGTCTTTCGGACAGATATGGCCTGTAACCACACCGTTCATTAAGACATATCGACTCCCTACCCCGCTACTGCTGTACCAGATCGCTCTCATCCCGGGTTCGCTTCTCGTCGGATTTCTGCTGTCACCGCTGCTCTATCTGTCCCGACATATCTCCCAACAGCCGGTCCGCAGGCTGCGCTTCCCAGAGGCTCGAACGAAGCATCGCAGGCTTCTCGCACTGGCATTCTATCTCGGAACAGTTCTCATCGTAGGTGGGTTAGTTGGGCTGTGGACACGATGGTGTCTTGGCGGGCGCGACCCCTGGGTGTGGGCAGCGTTTTGGTTATTGGAAGGGAAGCGCAAGTGGAGTCGGCCGCTGTTGTTGGGTTATTGGGCATTGTTGGTGAGCTTGAGTGTCGCGGGGTGGAACAGACAACTCGCGCGATCGAGGCGATACCGACATCGAGGTGTGATGAGTGCTGCAGGCGATGCCCCCGCGACTTTTGATTCATCTCGACTGTCCGGGGGAGGCAGTACAGGTCAAGGACAGGCTAGTGACCCGAGTCGACCACCGACGCCCCCGGTGACGGATGCATTCTCGCCGCTTGGTCTGACGTTTCCCAATCTGCCTAACCTGTCCAACTCTACGGGCGTGTCTGGTGTAGCCACGGATTGGCTCGATGCTGCAGACAAACACGTGCCAACTTTGAGCGTGAATGCGCGCAGAAAATTCTTCCATGCGCTGGCGGTGGCCCTTTTTCTGCCCGGCATCGCGGTCGATGTGAGTGTTTAGCACAAGTCGAGTCTAGAGTTGGCCTGGCTGACCGCAATTTTTTAGCCGGCGTTCACCCATCTGTCGTTTAGCGTCGCGTTTGCGGTGTTCACGTTCGCAGAATACGTTCGCTACTTTGCACTATATCCTTTTGGAGCGTCAGTGCATGTGTTCATGAGCGAGTTCCTGGACACGAAGGACAGCGGCACGGCGATCCTGAGCCACTTCTACCTGTTGACCGGGTGTGCAGGCTCCGTGTGGTTTGAGGGGTACGTTGACTGCCCCAGGTTAATTGGCAGGTTATTGACTTTGTTTGGCAGGCCGCTACGGTTCCTGCAGTATACAGGCACGATAGCACTAGGAGTAGGCGATGCAATGGCCTCGACCGTGGGGAAGCGTCTGGGTCGGCACAGGTGGACCCCGACGACTCCAAAGACGGTGGAAGGTAGCGCCGCGTTCACGCTCAGCACGGTGTTTTGCGCATGGCTACTGCGTGTCTGTGGGTTGACGGAAGACTTTTCTGTACGCGCCATCTCATGTTATCGTCATACGGTTGATTGGCGACTGACTGTGTTTTTTCATGCTGGGCCCAGGTTGTGCGGTATGCGATCGTGGCGGGACTTGCGTCGCTGCTGGAGGCGTTCTCTGTGCAGAATGACAATCTGACGTTGCCTATATACATGTGGAGTATGCTAGCTGTAGTAGATGCATGAATGGATGCCCTGTAGACTTGTAGTCGCGAGACGCGAGCCTGATGGTTCGCGGAGTCTGAAAGGAGTCATGGCCAGATTGGGCGAGTGATATCATGTCTAAGCGCCTGCGCAGACCTGCACCTCCTCCTACGAACAAGTGCTGAACGTCAAGCTGGACGTGTTTGGATGCTGGTCATCGCGTCGACACGGGTGGATGCCTCCTTTTCTCTGTACGACCACACGCAAACCCCGTGCTCGCTGCTGCCATCTTGACTCGCCCTGCTAAACCACCCAGACGCCTCACCCGGTCTTGCAGCACAGGCCGACGCCTTTTCACCCTCTCTCGCCCAGTTCATGGACTCGTCGCAGAGCAACAACGCTGCTGGATCTGAGAACTCGCCCTTTCCCCTCCCATCTCTCGCCATCAACGACATCTCGCTCTCTGTCGCATCGAACCTGCCCCACATTGCTGTACCCCGTCTCTCGGTCGGCCATAGAGCGCCCAGATCCAAGCTTCGGAGACCGTCTACAGCCTCGTCTGCTGAGGAAAGGTCGATCCTGCTGCCCGCGGGTGGCGACCCCATCTCCCCGGGCAGCACCGTCTCCAGCGAAGACAGTAGGATGCCATACCTCGACTCCAGAAGGGAATCGCCATTTATCACGCAGAAACCATCCATTGAGGAAGTAAATAGGCGCGCCCATGAAGCCGTCGCAGGTCTACGTGCAGAGGCATCACGCCTTGCAGGTGCGGGTGAGCTTTCTTTCAGGGTCGTTCCTGCGATCATATCCACCCTAATGGGGTCTCTCGTCTTTTTCCTTTCGCAGTGGAAGTACTACCATCTCCCTTTGACCCATCGCCGTCGGGAGAAATGTCCATGCAGAACATGCCGGTTGTAGATCAAGGTGGCGAGACTGCTGATTATGACTGGGCATCGTTCATACATGCGTATGCTTGGGGAAGATGGGATCCACTCCGAACACCTCAGCCTCCAAGGTCGCACCTCGAATCGTCCCACCAGTCTGCACGCAACATGCTGCATAGCATCGTAACGGAAGTGTCGGAGCACCAAGAGCCTTTTTTCGATTCGCCAGAGATGGGATCCGAACAGAACTGGATGCCTGAACCCACAGGGGAATCGTCGTCTTGCGTCCCGAGTGATCATGAAGAGGTCTCTCGTGACTCTCCCGAGGAAACAAGAAAGCTCTCTACTGTTCAAAGCCAGGCACCAGCGAAACTTGCCCCATCGCTATTTTCGCTCACGTCATTACCCCCCAACCAACATCCAGTCAGTCCGAGTGCTCCTCTATCAAATCTGGCAGATAGGAGGATACATATCCCGCCTATGAACCTGGGACCATTCTCGCATCGTCTCCGCAATTCCTTTGCCGACCTTCGTTCATCTAGCTCAGGAACAGGTTCAATACCAGAATCCCGACCTGCGAATCTCTCTAATGCTGATATCACAACGTCTGCAGCCGCAATCCGTTGGGCTGCCGCTGGAGTCTCAGTGGCACCTTTGGCATTGCCATCGCCGGAACACGAACTCACTGATCCCATGCGAGGTATAACAGCGACCATTCCGGGTTCACATCCTCCGGACGTCTTCGTGAGACCGGAACCCTTGCCATTGCAGTCGCCAGGAACGTTGCGAAAAAGCAGATTGAGTAGTTTCTGGCAAGGCACACAGGATGTAGACGACGATATCACACCCCCATCGCAGCCATCTTCTGCGGGCAAAGCGCTACCTCCGCCACAGTCCGAGGATGGTGACCCAGGAAACAAGGAGAAAGACAGACCATCTTCCAGGGGTTCGTCTTTGCAGGGTTCATCAACTTTGCCCTTTGTCGGTCCCCCCGTTTTCCCCGCCACTGCACCCGTCCGGGCTGAAACTGAACAAGAGGATGAAGACTACTTTGGCTGGTCTGACGGATTGAAGCACGACTATGCGTCGTCTGTAAACAGCGACATGCCTGGTACTAGCATTGCCAGTACGAATGCGACAACGCGAACAGACCTAGATATCATGCGACAATCATCAGCCCCTCCCTTCAACGAACCCTCGACCGTCCCCGCTCTTCCTCGGAGAATATGCCTGACACGACAAACATCAGCACCTGCCCCCTCTCTCGCGCTCTATGAACGCCGGATGCGTGCTTCTCGCCCCGCTTCGGACGGAAACCTAAATATACTGGCAGGTAGGGCGGCGAAAGAGGAACAGATGTTCAACGAACTTGGGTACCTTGCTCCTCCTAATCCACCTGATGAACTTGAGCGGCGGAGAGCCTTGTACAAGTGAGTGATGTTTCATACTGTGATGCTGATGTCACCTAGGCAACACTTGCTCAACGCTTTCATGTCTCCTCTGCTGTTTTATGCTTTGTGTTTTCCTTTTCTTCGTGACTTTGTCAGATTCAATATTTGGAATACCGGGGCCGACGCGAACTTTGATCGGATCGCGCATTTGGTCAAGTTGGTGTTTTGTACGCGGATTGTTACCATCTCGTTAGTGGATGGGACGGATGTCTTCCTAAAATCGCAATGTAAGTCCCGTTGCTCTTCGAATTGGACTGTCATCCGTTCCTGACAATATATCAGCTGGATTTGACGCACAATCTCTGACACGGACCAGCTCTTTCGAGGCGCATACGATCCTGCAACGGTAAGCATCGTACCATATTTTTGAGAAGCGTTCAGTCATTGACAATGACGAAGGGATGATGAGCCTATGGTCATACTTGATGCTCAGGATGACTGGAGGTTTGCGAAGAACGTGAGATTTTGCGCACAAACCGTTTGATGTGGGTGCTGACAGTGTAGAAACTAGCCATTGGTTGTTGGTGATCCTCGCGTGAGGTTCTATGCGGGCTGTCCCCTCAGGACACAGGATGGTTACAACATTGGCACGTAAGTAATTGAGCCAACAAGTTATACCAGAGACTCTGACCTTCAGTATCGTAGGTTATCGATCATGGATGATGGTCCGTGGCGTGAGTTCAGTCCTCGACAGCGACATACTCTCAAGGAGTTTGCGGTTCGTACGTTCGGTTGGCATAGTATATAGCTTATTTGACACCCGTTGCAGCAAGTCGCCATGCGAGAGTTGGAGCTCTGGCGTGACAAGGTACTCGTCATTTCACCTCACGATCGAACAACAGGAGCTCACTGAGTACCACAGATTCAACTTCGCATTCGTGATCGTATTCAGAACTCGGTATGTACCTTCTTATTACTAGTGGACCTAGTTTCTCCGACACTGACGCTCATGTCATGCAGATGGAGCAATTTACCCGTGAATGCCTGGAAGTCGACAAGGACAATAACGGCGATAAGAGCGAAGGTCACCTATTCGTGGGCACATCCATGGAGCAAATATATGAGCGTGCTGCGAAACTTGTCCGAAGAACCCTGGACGTCGAAGGCGCATTAGTCATGGATGTATCACACGTCGATGTACTTGAGACGGTGGGAGCGGAAAGCTCGGTATCGATCAGTATACACCAAGCAGACCCCCAAGCCCGAACGACCACAAGGTCGTTGTGCGCAGAGGAACATGCGAAGCTGCAAGAGTTCTTCCGGAAGAATCCTGATGGCAAGATTTCGGAGGGAATCGTACCTGTGGGATTGAGACCTTTCCTGCCCTCGCGGATACAGTATGCGCTTTGTATGTTGTTGCCACCTTCTTTCTCTCTCCACAACATATGTCTTCAACGTGTATTTCATCTAGCTGTTCCTATATTCAATATCGACAAGCGGCCTTTCGCGGTCCTGTGCGCGTACAGCACCGGTGAACGCACGACACCATTCGTAAGTCGCCGTTATTCTCATCAGTTCAATCTGTCTGACCACACCTCACGTCGCTTAGCTTGAAGGACACGAACTGTCATACCTTCGGGCGATCGGTATGTTCGATCATGTGCAAAAGCAAATGAACACTCAACTGACACCTCCCTCCTCAAGGCGTGATCATCCTATCTGCCGTATTGAAGCGGCGCATGATCTTGGCCGACAAGGCAAAGAGCCTTTTCATCTCGAAGTAAGTTTACGGACGCAATTCAAATGTAATTGTGAAATTGACCCGCCGGCGTAGCATCTCTCACGAACTTCGCACGCCGCTTCACGGGGTGAGTATACCATCCTCCGAGAAATATGAGATAACTCACAGATCTCCTTTGACAGATTCTGGCTTCTGCCGAGCTGCTATCTGACACGCAGCTAGATCACAGTCAGGCGTCGTTCTTGCAGACTGTGCAAGCCTGTGGGACTTCGCTAGTAGAAACGGTGAATCATGTTCTCGACTTTACCAAGCTCAGCGGCAATGCCAAGTCTGGAGGCATCGAGAACACCATCCACCGTAGCAAGTTGCGTATTTCGCGGTTCTATGCATCATGTTATATTTGTCCTTGTTGACCTCTCTCGGACTTTGTACAGGGTGGATTTGATGCAATTAGTCGAAGAAGCCACGGAAGGATGCTGGATCGGGCACCGCGCACGAATGTTCACTTCTGAGATAGGCAGCGTGTACTCGCCTCCCAAACCGGACCGACCAGGAGCTCAAGCTGCTACGGTTGTTCCCAGTCCTCCCAGACAGGTGGAAACTGTCATCGATATCGGGCCCAACACCAGGGTAAGTCAATTTTCTGTGCACCCTCGGTCTTTGGTGCCTAAAATAAAGTTTTGAACTTACTGTTGTTTTTTGCCCAGGGATGGATATACAAGTGCGAAAAAGGTGGCATTCGCCGGGTTCTGATGAATCTTTTCGGGAACAGTTTGAAGTTCACCTCGGTATGTCGTATACGGCTTCCTGTGGACAAGGCCGTCCTGGTATTCATTCATATCTTTCGGTCATAGGACGGTTATGTACACGTCATGCTGCGTCAGCTGCCCCCAAGCCCTGATTTGCCTCCTGGTATTGTCAAACTTGAACTCTCCGTTATTGACACTGGCAAGGTACGTCATGCGTTTTCCCGTCGGCTACATAGTGGGTTGGCATATTGACGTTGGATTAGGGGATAAGCCAAAGTTTTCTCAAGGTATACGTTGTTCTCTACAATCAGACGATCTTAATTATAATCTGACATCGCGACGTCGCGCGTGAACAGAACCAGCTATTCCACCCCTTTTCTCAGGAAAACCCGCTGCAAACGGGTACCGGACTGGGACTCGCCATCGTAAATAGCATCGTCCGCTCTAGCAGCGTCGATGGGAAGGTCGACGTTTGGAGCGCCGAGGGTGTTGGTACTGAGATCAAGGTCACATTCACAGCTGAGACCGTGGAGGAGGAAACGGCGAACAATGACGTCGAGTTAATGCGACTCTATGAATCCCTGAGGCGGCCATCAATATCCCTTGTGGGGTTCGACGAGTCGCATCGGGGTCCTCGGTTGCTCAAGGAGGTCCTCACATCGTACCTCACGTCCAGATGGGGCTTCACACTCAGCCAAGGCCCAGAGCTGGGTGACATTGTGATCGTCAATGAGGATTGCGGCCCTGTCTCCCGGGCGATCAAGGAGAAGGACGTCCGTAGACCTTACATCATTCTGTCATCCGCCCGGGGAGATCCTCGAATCATGAACGTCGTCGGCGAATACGAGCATATTGGTGGGTTCTGCCGCATCGCATACAAACCCATAGGACCATACCGCCTGTATTCCGTGCTCAGACTGTGTCTGCATGCCCTCAACATATCCGAGGCATCGCGGTACAAGTCATCGCCAGAATCCGACGTAGAACCACCACCGGGCGCTCAGTTGAACGGGCATGCTCGTGTGGTCTCCCCAGCAAGAATAGCAACTGAGTCATCCGACCGGAGTGTGTCGAGCAGTCCGTTGCCTCGACGATTCTCGGAGGAGTCTGGTCCCAAAAAACCAAGACCTGTACGTCCTCTGCTCGGGCCGAGGGCTACAACGGCAAACCCAAGTACAAGTTGGACACAAATGATACCGTCTCCGGAGGAAGAAGAGCCACCAGACAGGGAGTATACGAGCGACAGCGGGGTTTCGCATAGCCCGACGAGCTCCACCGTGACCGTCGGATCTGGAGGAACACTCTTGAAATCTTCAATTAGTAACAGACCCATCCAGACGAATGTCAGGGTGCTAGTAGTAGAAGACAATGCCATCCTGCGGAACCTGTTGTACGTTGCATTTTCTTAATGCGGGATTTGTTCACTGATTACTCTCCAACAATCGACAGGATTAAATGGCTCAAGAATAAAGTGAGTATCTTCGTCACGGGGTTATATTTACCCGTTTCTGACCATTTTCATAGGGTTACGACTATCGCGATGCCGTTGACGGGGTGGATGGTGTGCGCGTCTTTGAGACAGGCGGTCACTTCGAGTATGTTGCTATTCATGCTGGATCAGCATTTTTGCACGTGGTCTGATCATCCTTTCAGTGTTGTACTATTGGATCTTTCCATGCCAGAACTAGATGGTTCGTGTGCAGTGTTTACCTCCCAAGCAAGGCAAGTACTAATCTACTTCGATTGCAGGCGTCGGCGCGACGGCCCAAATGCGTAATATCGAGTCTGAACGTCAAAAGCAAGCTGCGTCAGACCACGACAGAGGCGATGGACGGGTTTCTCGCATACTCGCATTAACCGGCATGTCTTCGTTAGAGGACAAACGTCGGGCATTTGAGGCAGGTGTAGACGGATAGTAAGCACGAATGGTCTTGACAAGGATGCATATGCTGACTTTATCCTAGCCTCGTCAAACCTGTTGCGTTCAAGACGCTGGACAATATGTTCCACAAATTAGGTTTTTCATGACAATGGTGATTTGCACTCAAGGACTATCTCGAAAAATGACAGATCGCCCAGAGTGCATGAAACCCTCATTCGACATTCACTCACACGCTTGCATATTCAACTACAATAATACCCGCTCGCATGCCTTTCCACAAGTATACTATCTCTCAATCGCATATCTCCAGACAGAAACTGTCACATACAGCCTCACGTGCGTTCGCTATCGTCGTCCTTCTGGCCTGCCCTTGTACGTCTTGTCTTCTGCGGTGGATTCCTACTTATAGTAACCGCAACGTATCTGCTTCGCCTTGTTGGACGTTTATCCGTTTCATCCGTTTGCTCATTACCCTCTCAGTCAGATATCTTTCACTTGTAGCGTCATAGCTTTCCAGTCAATCGATCTCGCTGTACATGTAACTACTATATAATGGACAATCACATCAAGTATTCGAAAGTTGGTTCCCCGCTCGGTATCTCATTTGTCGAATGGTTCGTCATTCAATGGTCCTTCTGGTACGCAGGTAACTGCAGCGATGGCTTAGGTCGTGAGGCACTCGAACCTCACTGCTCAGATCTCAGAAGTCGAGGAACATTAATGGTGCCCAGGTCCGAAAAAGGAAAGCGTTCAAGTTCGCTTCCTGTGGCGTTCAGTATCGCTGATCGAAGCAAATACTACACCACGGTCACGTTCTTCTCAGGTCGATGTTCAATCAGCTTGATATCTCTGGCAAACCTCGCGCATGAAGATCATCACACAACTTTGAATGCCAATATCACAACTAGTAGTACAATGCAACCAAAGTTGATCTATTCTTCGTCGACTCAACCATCCTTGAGTATCTATCGGTCGTTTCCGACAGCGTTGCCGATTTCGACATCCTGGACAGCATCCGCCAGACCCTGCTGCTTCATGAATTTATCGAGGTCTTTCTCCTGCTTCCACGCATCCACTTTTTTCCCCCGAGTGCCAGTGGCACTACGTTCCTCCTCAGTAGTACTACTCAAGAGGTCATCGATTTCGGCTGTCGAGTCATAGGTATGAGCAATCATTCTCGAGGTTGCGATTCTTACACTGGCACATACCTTTGGGAATACGCCCGGTAGCATCTGACATCTCAGTCTCCATGTCTTCCTTGGCATGGTCACGGCCAGTTGGGAGCTGGCCTGCACCTCGAGCACCAACGGGGTGCATGCTCTCGGGGTCACGCTCTGGATCGAAGGCGGCGTTGTCGGAGCGAGCGTCCGCCTGGGGGTTGTACGCTGCGCTGTCGACATCGCGACCAGCGGCGGTCATGTTGTAAGGACTCTTTGAAGCGACCATGGTGAAGGTTGTTCAACTTCGAGATATTGAGGTGAGGTACTAGTGTATTGGTAGTGCGAATGGGTTTGTTGGGAAAGCAGATAGCGGATGAGCTCTCTATATATGCTCTCTGGCGTCGCGATGGCCTGCCTCTCACGACGTCAGTCACCCGCTATCCACGACGGATTCTCATTCTCAACGTCATTTGCAGCGAAGAAATGTACCACTTTAGGCAAGTGTATTACCTGATAAGGATATGCGCCATTTCGCTTCGACGAGTCGTACTCGTGAAGAGCGGGACTGACGTCGCACCAAAGACCAGAAACAGCATTGATGTCAGCAGCACCACAATTACCGACCCAGTTGCAAGCGGCTTGTCATGATTTGAAGCGTCGACATGTACAGACGGATCGACGTTTGTGAAATAACATCCGTTAGTGAATCCATCGAGTTTGCATCGAGGCTTGAAATAGGGAGATGTTACACTACTACGTATACAACATAACAATAAATATACAAATGAACGACGGGAAACAGAATAATGTTCTCCAGGTAGAAGCGGTGTCCTGTGCGGTCAGGAAGAACGAAACAAAGTGAAGGGCACGGAATGGCAGACGGAAGCTGTTAAACTCCAAAATGAGGAACGGTCCGCTCGAAAGAGTCAGGGAAGCGCTGGTCCAAACCGTCCAAGCTTAGAATATCGATCTCCTCCTCTTCTAAATGGCGAGAATAGAGAACATTTTCTTCGTCCAATGGGTCGTAACATTCAGGATTTTCACGGTCATATTGGGTTGGAATGTCATCGATCGTCTCCATGGACGATGTGCTGGTCAAAGATGATAGACTGCTCGTCCGCCTACCCAGGGATGGTCGAGGATTGGCGGTCGTTGGAGGAGACGACAAAGGTAAAGGTGTCAGGGGTGACCCTGGAGGCGATAGTGGCGCCTGACCAATGGTGCTTCCTTGCCGAGGATTCGAGTCAATTACGACTTCGGGTACCCAGTGACCTTCTGAGTCGGGCGGGGTTATGAATGAGTAACGGGGCGGTATCTTGATAGTCAATCGTGATAGAGAGGCCGACTTGGTAAGTTTCTTGTTTTTCGAGTTACTTTGTTTCGCGGTTGTGGAGGACGACTGAGAGGATGGAGGTGTAAGTAGACCTTTATGTCGTTTAGGTGGGCTGCCGCCAGATTCTCCAGCCTTTCTCTTCTTCGCGCCTGCATTCTTAACCCCCTCTTTACTCTCCTTTCCCTTCTTCCCCTTCTTCTTAGCCTTCTGTTGCCGCTCCTTCTCTTCCTTCTTGCGCCTGTCCTCCTCCTCTTTCAAAGCCTTAAGCTTTTCCCGTTCACATCTCTCTTCTTCCCTCCGTTTCCTCTTCTCCTCTTTCTCTTCCCTCAGCCTCTCTTCCGCCCTCATCTCCTCATGCACCAATTCTGCGAATTGCTGCGCGTCCCCTCGTATCCATACATCGAACACGCCCTCCCATTCTCTCGTTGGCACAGGGAAATCCAAATTTAGGTAGATCACCCGTACGGGAGGATCGTCATCCACCGATGGCGTTCGACGTGGCGAAGGGACCGGAGTAGCCAAACCAACATCACCAGAGGTAGACGCACTTGTGTTCGATTCCTGAGACGAACTCGGAGTTGTACTGTTGGCCCCACTCGAAGAGGCATAAGACGCCCGGGACCTAACAGCCTTCGAGAACTCTCTCACAATCCTCTTCGTCCCAGGAACTCTCAGACTAGTGCCGACGACAAGCAACAGGTCCGCTCCACCCGCCTTCCCTTTCCCTTTCCCCACCCCTTTGCTCCTTCCTCCACATAAATCTCTCCTCACAACTTCACCAACTTCTTCTCCGTCCCGATGCGCTTCGTTGTAGAGCACCACGCTTGGCCTCAACTTCCCCACCCCGCGGGAACGTTTACCTACGAGTTGCCTCGTCGCCTCAATTTCGGTACATTCCGGACAGTAAGGGGGCGATCCGAGCGTCAGAGAGTCGAGATAGTCCGAGAGGGGGAAAGAGCGTTGGCAGACTTGGCAGTACATGTGCTGCAGCGTGCCATGAAGGGGGATACAGCGGGGTGTCTCGACAGGTGGCGATGGCAATCTGCTGGTCGATGCTATCGGTTCTGACTGGGTATATGCGTCCCCGTTCAGGGTTTCTGAAGTAATATGGGACGAAGGGGAGTTCGTGTTCCCTTTGGATGACCGTGGCTTGAATCTTCGACCGCCATCGGCTTCGGGGACACCGAATGTGAGCCCTGCTCTTGACTCCAATGCATCGATGTTCTGCGTATACACACGTAATAGTCGGCCGCGGTCGTCTAATGCTCGGAGGAGCTGATGAAACGCTGTCGGGGATGCAGATTTGGAGAGTTCAGACAGCTGAGCTATCATCTGACAGAACAGCGACGTGGTGGACTCCGACTAAAAAACAACCATATTAGCTATCGCTGTTCACTTACAGGTCATGAAGTTATGATTGTAGTTGGAGTTGAACTATGAAGCTCCATGTATGCACGATGTAACGAAGAAGATACTGTCACCCAACACAACTACGATTGCGCACCTTTCAGGGAACCATTGTAAAGGGTGGCATAAAAGTCAAAAAAACGCATATACCCAGCATGTGGCACCATTTCGCCGTTTATCGTCGGGGCGCATAGCGCTATGATTAGTTCAAGCATCCTTGAGATACTCCTTGCCACCGTGGCAGGCGCGGTATGCCTGTATCCATTCCGACTAGGCATAACAAGTCCGCCACCCGATCGGACAAAAGTAGAACGGGATTGTATGCAGGCGATTGCGCTGTCAGGAGGAAGTTGGGGGAGGTGACAGCACATTCTCCGAGCAAGTGCCACATGTTGAACTTCTCAGAAGCAGTGGCGACATCCAGAAAATCGTTGCATAACAACAACGGACTAAGGAAACAAACCTGAGACATATACTCACATTGAAAACAGATGCATCGAAGAGGTCCTTGCCAGAGGACAGAGTGGGATTATCCTTTTTCAATGTCTGGAAAAGGCCCTCGGAGGACCTAAAATCGGGGATGCCTGCCTGCACGGAGATTCCAGCACCTAGTCCGAGCACACGCGTGTTCAGCCCAACACCAAACTGCACCGGATGGGGTAAAACAACGAGGGGAAGTGACATACCACACACGACGGCGATCCTCCTGGCCTTTAAGATATTCTTGATAACTTTCCGCACATGCTCGGACGGTTCGGATGATGGTGCGAGAAAACCAGGTGTGGCAGGAAACGGCAGCGACTCCTCCAACGGGAGATATATCGTCGTCATCACACGACGACGATGGCGGTGGGGGGATGTGCAGCGCGGGTGGTTGTGCACGTACGTCGTGGTAAAAGAGCAAGATACCCTGGCCTCAGGAGCTCGAGGGTCGGGCGAGTGTCACTGGGTGCATGTGCCCCAGACGCCCCCCTCTTCCCTTTTCTCTTTGGAAGGTGTGACGCTGGGATGCTTGACGTCACGAGGTTTGTCACAACTCAATCACTGTCACGGTCGCGGTACTGACGCGTTCTCGAGAAAGCCCAAGAAGCCCATTTACATCTACCACCACCACCATGTCCGCAACTGCTTCATCCTCAAAGCCCGCCGAAGGCGCACCAAAAGTGGCAGAACCTCTGCGAGAGGACGATGCTCAGCCTACCCTTGGTGTCCTTGAAGAAGATGACGAGTTCGAAGAGTTCGAAGTAGCAGGTCCGTGCACTCGATGCCCTCAGCCACCCTTCATTTGCCTGATCATATGAACTCTCCTAGACTGGGACGATGCACAGACAGATCTTGCTCATCTGGGAGGTGCAGCGCCTGGCGCCGCAAAGTCTGGCGGAGACAAGCTTTGGGAGGACAACTGGGACGATGATGATATCGAGGATGACTTTAGCGTCCAACTACGGTATGTCAGCTCGTGACTTTTTGGTTGAAGGAGTGCTGAAGAATGTACATCCATTCAGAAACGAGCTAGCTAAGAAGAAGAATGGCGGCACAGAAGCTATGCAGCACTGATGATTTCTTTCTGGACTTGTACCAATATCCTCCCTGGCAATTCACTTTTGCTTCCACTCTCCCGTTACGAGCATTGATGCTTGGACTTCATCGTGCTCGCGAAACTCCTACAACATCGCAATACTCAGTCAAGTGCTAAGTAACGTTCATTCCGCAGATGAACTACACACGGTATATTGTTCCAACATTATTTACACACTTCGGGTACGTTACAACAAATACAACCGACATGATAACAACACTGGCACACTGAAAGCAAAACATGCTGCACCACCGACAAAAAAGCATGCGTGAAGGGGGTCGTCGTGGAATATCGTGAGATGGGACGTGAGCAAGTCGTGTCAAGAAAGTACCAGGGAAGAGACCAACGCAGGGGTCTGAAAGAAATATGTCCTCAATGCGCTTAAACGGTGGGCACTTCCTTTTTCTCATCTTCAGAGACACTTGAAACGGTGGAAGAGTCGGTGAGGATACCCATTTGGGAGGTATCGTATCCGTGGTCTTCGAGATACTGACGGAACTAGATATCACGCAGAGTGAGTTTGGTTCCTTCACTGGATATGTTTTAGATCAACAAAACGTACCGCAATATCCTCCCTTTCCATACCATCATGGTCGAGGGGATGGACCGCGACCAGTACAATAATGGCGCTGAGAATAGCGAGACCACTGCCGACCCAGAAAGGTCCGGTGTTGCCCTTTTCAGTGGTTGCACCACCGAATGCCTTGATCATGGGCGGGAAAGCTGAAAGGTCGACAGTTAATTCCCATACATTTACTTTAATTTTGCAGCAGACATAACGTACCCCATGTACCGACGAAAGCACCGACTTTACCGATAGCTGCGGCAGCGCCGTAGAATTGGCCACGAACGGCTGTAGGCCCTGACTTGGCTGCAAGCATGCCCAAGCAGTTGCCTGGACCGAGCTCACCAAAGCTCAAGAAGATGCCATAAACGACAGCGAACGCCGCAATATGATTCGTCAGTCTTGAAACGTATCGTCAGTCAATTACATTACTTGAATTCTGAGTATACCAACTCACTGATGGTAGGCACCGCTCATAATGAAACCAATGACGGATTGGCACAGAAGGCCGGTGATCTAAAGCAACCAGTTGGGTGAATTGGGTCGAAATGTGAGATGCGTGGCGATAACTCACCATGGTGTATTTGGGTCCCAAAAAATCGACCACGAAGGCACCAATGATTGTGCCGGGCATATAGAACAAGCTGGAAGAGAGTAAGCAATCAATTGGCGGTGGACAATTCAGTACCTACTTGATGACGACTGTCCACCCCAATACGACGGTGAGCGAATCATCGCCGTGGGTGATGCTAGAAGAGGTTAGATCGAAATGCGCAACTGGCACCAACAGTGCTCACTCACTTGTTAACGACGGTTGATGAGTACAAGCCGAACTGTACACGCTGTAAGTAGACGGTATCAGAGGAATATATCAGATATACGCACGGGATACGTGACGAAATCGTAGATGAACCATGCCAGGGAAATTCCAGTGAAGCGAAGCCAATAGCGTTTGAAGATCAGCCAGTATGGTGTCTTACCACGGACAATGGAGTCCTTCTTGTAACGAGTAGGCTCATCCATGTTGAGCCGCCAGAGGAACACAAGCGCAGCCGGGATTACACCAAGACCGACAGAGAGACGCCATACTGCGCGGAGGTGATTGTTGCCGAAGCTAGGATCCGCACCGTCAGTCATCATATCATAACTTCCAAAGAGTAATATCGGGGGGTCTCACATCCAGAAGAGGACGAGGGGAACGAAGGAAGAGACTACGAAGCCGAAGTCTATCATGCTATCTATATTCAGCTGCTGTCAGTACCTTCTAGATATGTGAAGCGGGGCAAAATCTGCTCACTAGTAGCCAACGCGAACCATCTATGTTGTGCATTCTTGTTAACGCCTGGTTCCTCTGACTGCTCGGAGGCTGCAACAGAGCCACAGGGATACTCCGCGCCAATACCAATTCCGAGGAGGAATCTAGCGAGGTTGGCCGACTCAGGAGCTTCATATTATTCCGAGACAATTATGCCACGCACCGCATCGCACTCAGCATGGCCAAAAGACCGCGTACACTATGGTGTGCACCGCTGGATGCAGCAGAAAGGCCGGAAAATAGTGCAACAATTCCCGTTGCGGCCATCTGATACAACAATCTTAGAGGAAGGTCGCGGTGAAGCAAGTGGTTACACACTGACCATACCGAACTTCCTACCAAGCTTGTCGGACATGTAGCCAAAGGACAACATACCGACAATGGTACCTGCGAAGGCCAGACTGTTTAGGATCGTCTTGTCATTGTCTGTTATGACTGGATTGTCCGGGTCGGTGTTGTATATCCGCGTGAGGACTGTGCACGGAGGGGTCAGACACTGCAGCGCATACTACGCTGTCTACGTCTACTCACGCGTGGTGACTATGGGGGACGTTAACGATCATTGCTTCACTGTACAGGAGATTATGAGGACGTACCAATTCCAATGACGTTGTTCGAATATCCTGTACTTTTTGGTCAGTATCGAACAACCGGGGTGTGATACGGCGAGCCTGACCATCTGAAAATAAAGCTGTACCGCAGCTGCGAGGGCGTGAGAGGGAATATATGGGAGACGAATATGGAGACTTACGCGAAGATGAGGGAAACCTGGCGCAGACGCGCCTTTGCAGCGTCACTGAGCATTGCGCACAAAGTTTGCAGACGACGGCGACGGCGACGGGGGAGGGCAAGGGAGCCTGGCGTTGCATATGCTCCCTCGAGCTACTTATCATTCGGCGGACATGATTGATGTGGAGGAACCTGAAGTGCCGGTTCTTGATCCCAACTCTGTTCATGGTTTCTTATCCAGATCCGGTTCCTGACAACATGCCGCTTTTGGCAGCTCGGACGACGCACGTGCGATCTATTTCGGCTGCTCGACGTCGTGCCCCGCGTGCTTCCCCACATCTCCCCTCGATCTCACACCACACAATCCCGCCCGCCCAAGCCAGCCAAGGCGTCGGGCCAAGCAAGCACACACGTTATGCAACTCCTCCAATACGTTCAGTATATACACGGCCAGACAGTCCAGTCAACGCACATATGATTCAGGGACTTTCATGTAGTTTTCATAAGAAAATCATCACGTTTCCACAAAGAAATCATCAAATTATCACAAGAAAATCATCAAATTATCAAAACCTAAGTTTGACGGAAACGTGA
>MU275194.1:67574-213645 GCA_022160315.1 Panus rudis PR-1116 ss-1
ATTTTGATAATTTTTTGATTTTCTGATGAAAACTACATGAAAAACCCTGAATCATATTTGCGTTGACTGGACCGTCTGGCCGTGTATCTTTGGGTTTCATCGAGTTCCTGACCCGTGACATCACTGCCATGCTAGATATGTTTTTGCAGCACGGTTATCGGGATGCATGCGGTCGTTTTGTTTTTTTTTGTAAAATTACTACGGTGATATTCTCGACGCTTCTACTGCTCGAAAAAAGCGTTCACAAGTTTGCAGCAGGCCGCGTCCTGGTACCCATGTGCGAGGGACATATGAAACTCGAACTACATCTCATTCTAGGGCAGCTCAGAGTCTGTAGCTACGCTGCACTATCGAGCAACGAATCTATAAGAGTCTCAATCGATTCATTCTAAGCTTGCGGATCCAGAATTCACGTCGAATTGAACCTTGTCTGACGACTGTCATCCGTATGCGTCGTGCGATGAACCTCCGCGGTATGTCGAGGCCATAACAGGAGTGTGAATGCTTGCGTTGCAGAACAAAGCTTGAGAGGTGTCTCGTGCCCTCTCACCATCGTGCGGCTTCCAGTCTTGCTGTCGCTGGAAGCAGTACTAGGCCAGCATCCTGGGCCCCCCTTGCTGACCATACTACAGACTTTATTCCAGCCATTAACACATCGCTCCTCCTCGGTCTGTTGTTTGTTCGCCATGGGAGCTGAATATTCAATGTTATGGATTGCTCAGCCCGATAGGGTTAGGAGGGTATGTGAGAGATCGGTCCAATCTCCTACCCCTCCCCCGCCTCCCTAGGGTGGTTTGCATAATTCTCCGAATATTCAGCTTCCATGCGTTGCGATTCAGTGATGCAGGCCAGATTGCATCCTTGTCCGTCCATTCAACAGTGAACGGACATCAGCTGTAGGGTCAACCCTGGGCTGGATCACTGAACCACTGTCCGGCCATCAGAATATCGGTGGTGGTTGTGTACCCAAGTTTTCACTCAGCGATCGACGGACTGACAAGGCATAACTGGAACGTGACGAGAGAAATCATCCCGTCGAGGTCGACACAATACATAGGGAAGATCTCCGCTATGTGCGGAGTAGGGACGTATATAGAGATCGGCGACCACTTTGGGTACTCCGACGAGTTCGCGACTATACTCATTCAGGCCACCACAGGTGCTTCGAAACCCAAATATCACGTTTTCAGATCTGCCTCAGGGCCTCAGAACCTCACGCGCACGGGTCACTGGGGTATATGGTGCGTATTCATGGCTCAAGTCGGAAATATGAGCTGAGTCTCGTCGTATTTGGTTTTGCCACAGGGTGCATGTGGAGTTCCTGTGGTTCGGGATGGTCACACCCTGCAGGAGAACGATCCGGCACGACTTCAAGTTCCCTCGCCGCCGTAGAGGCATCGTAGGCTATCCATAGTCCGCACCAAACCATTGATATGCCGATGTATCATTCTTTCAAGTGAGTTTCTAAAGATGCCCCCGCAGAAGCAAAACCTCTGACAGAGTGGACTCCGCAGATAACTCGAAGCTGTCAGTGTCATTCTGAGCGCGCGAGCCTCACTCCACCTGTACTCTCAAGGCCCAGAATTACGAGACTCCTCTAATACCATACCATACTGTCTTCAAGTACTCCGCTGAAGAAATTTCCAACTTGAATCTCCTAACTGTCTTGTACATACATACCAGCATGTCTCGTACTTCTTCCCGCTGTCAACGGAACAGCTATCACAATGCTTCATACGAAGTTACAAACCCGCATGGGTGTTCCCTGGCACCACCCCGCGACCCATGAAACATATCATTCATTACAGTATCCTCATACTGGGGCGTACTACGGATACAGTTACGGAGCAGGAGAGCCAACGGTGGCGTGTTATATCAAAGGGATGATCAACGTCCACAGTGGATCTCAATGATGATTGTCAAGCCGCTGTCGTTCCACGAAGCTTGGATGTGGTGTGTCTGTCATTGAGAGGGGACTCAGCATGGCGTAAGCTGTTCATCGTAGTCAATTTTGCTGCGTGCATCCCGGCATGCCAGTTTGATTGGCAAGAATTGCCAGTGTTGGTTAGTTTAAAAATAGGAACCCGGTACCCCTTGATACCCCCTCTCAATGAAAAGAAAACTCGTGCAGTACCAGCGGGACGCATAGCAGCCATCGCCTACTCAAAGCACATCCTCGGCAATGTGATCAAGGATTCGCACAGAGTCCCAACACTGGACGATGACCGGATCAACAGGAAAACAAGAAACGGCATACAATACGGCGATCATCGATCTTTTATCTTTTACCGCCGCGTCGAACGGCATACGGATCACAACAAGTAAGTACGAGAACATGAACATAGCAAGTCAGATACAAGAAAATAAACACAATTCGTTCGTAGACATCCCTTCTGGCCATCCATCCATACCACCACATAACTTCTAGATGCCTTCAGGAGAGTCTCCCACTCTTGCATTGTATTGTAATGAAGGCTACTATCAGCTTTACCGCTTAGGAGGCTTCCTCTTGACTTCATCGTCCTTGACCGCGTGCAACATGATCTTGTTTGGGTGGCCAGGGGTCATGCCGGAGTGACCCTTGGACCAATCGTACGAAACAGCGTATGCAAAGATGGTGCCGGTGCGGTTGAAGGCCGTCGTAGGGACTGGGCCGGGGCATGGCTCGAATGCTGAAAGAAAGGCTTAACATAGGACGATAGAAGGAGAACGAAATAAAACTCACTCTTGAGACGTGTACGTGCGTCTTTGTCCCAGTAGTTAATGGTACCATCGGAACCTAGCACCATCATCATCAGTTGGTTCGATCGCGGACTTGATCAAATGATGAGCACTCACCGCACGTAGAGAATGTCCCATGAACGGGGTGGAATGTAATGTCATTTACAGCATACACTAGTGACTGGTCCTTAGTAGAGGGGTTTTGGTCTCGCCTATGGCATTTGAACGAGAAATTGTTGCTAATGGTGCATGATGGTTAGGAGTCAGTAGTTTCGCCAGCCCGATTTAATACTCACGAGGCGTCTTTCTCTTCCACATATCTATCCAACAGTCAGATAATAAAGCAGATAATGGATGCGTATCAAACTCACTGGATCGCCACTCGGCCCTCCACGCTACCGACAGCAAAACCATTTGCAGCAGGGAAACAAGAAACCACTCTGGTTTGCCATTTTAGGGGAGAAACCATTGTCTGTTGATTCGTCGCGGGATAAATCGCCCATTCGAATGAATATTCTAAAATATCGCACCTTGAAAGCAGTTGTCGGGTTCGTCAAGTTGAATATTTGAATGTGGCGTTCCGCTGTTCCAACCACCAAGAGCGGATATACGACATCCATCGTATAGCACCGTTCAGGCAACTGCACTGTCGATATAGGGTTTGGCGATCTAAGGTCCCAATACTGCACGAGAGACGCGTTCTGAGGCGATCATTCCTTAGCAAAGCGGCTGCCAGACGCACCTTTAACGTTTTGTCCCAACTTCCAGTGGCGAGAATGCCACCTTGAGGGGTCTCGATCCATCGCACGGTTCGAATTGGCGCGTCGTGCATGGCAATTTGTGAGGATTGTCCGGTTGTGACATCGAACATGCGACCTGCATTATCTGCGCCTCCCGAGAGGATCTTGTTTCCCTCCTACGGCGCGTCATACAAGATGAATACGCGTGAAAATACGAATATTGTAGGCGACATATACCTTGTTCCAGCAGACACTCAGTACAGGCCCCTGGTGGCCATACATCGCCTTTCCTTGTGTCTGGCCACCCGCACCGACTTCGTAAATCCGAACCTGATATACATCCAGAGAGTAAGTATCATATATCACTGGGATTTGTTCCATTATATATCCAAGGGGAAATCGGACTGACATTATTGTCCCAGCTTCCGACCGCCAAATAGTCGGCTTGAGGGGAGAATGACAGAGAGGAGATGGAATCAGTTGGTGGGTCTGCAACTTCCACATCCTTATCCGCTGCCGTAGAGCTGCCCACCGCGGTGGATGTCGACGCGGTGTTGAAGAAAGACATGGCGCAGGTTAAAGAGTAGCCTCTTTATGGACGCGTGTGGCCACTCCGAGACTCGAGACTCGAGTTGTAGGCGCTTATACAGAGTTCGTTTGTACGCGTCTCGATCGGGTTGGCGCCCGAGATCAAGTTCGCTGGACAGCTTGAGCTTCGAAAGTGCCTTGAACCTATTTACTCGTACCAGTATGTATGTCAGGATTTGAACACTGGAGCTTAGAGATTTGATTATTTAGTCAACAATTATTTTGTCTAGACCAGGAAAGAGGAATCGAGATTCGAAAGCAAGTGCGGCAGGGAAATGTCACCGATCACGTGATCATGTGCCCATGCGTCCTTCCGTTAATTTTTTGAACTCTTCACATTTCGTGTAAATCATTGACAGCCAAGTTGCAGCTGTCTTACTTCTGTCCATGGTGACACTTTCGCAACTTTGTCTTATGCAAAATGAGGAGCAAAAAAGCGACCAACCCCGGACTCGAACCGGGAATCTTCAGCTCCGGAAACTGACGCCTTAACCATTAGGCCAGCCGGCCACGTTATGCGGTCGTACAGGCAGGATACATCCGTTACACGTATGGTCCTTATCGCACAGTGTCATTGACAAAGGCATCCGATCCCGAAGGCATCCCAAGCTTCTCATTCAAGTGTCAGACGTCCTGGAAGAACAGGAAGAACAGCTATGCATTGGATTGAATTCTGCCATGGTCGCCGGCTACACGCCGATATTTTGATACTAACATTACATTGTCTCAAGGGTAGAAGATGAAAGCAAAGAACGTGGATAACTATACAACAAGATGCGAAAGGAATGCGACGTTAATGACAAGAGAGTAGAAGAACCAGATGACTCAAACTCAAGCCGTAGCGGCGCCGTTGGCCTCACGCTCCTCCCGGTGCTTCTTGAGCAACCGGTCGAGAGCCTCCTTCTGGCCAACAGCGAGTTCACCAGACTGGATTCCTGAGTGGTAGATACGCAAGAGAGAGTCGACATCATCCATCGACTGGGTACGGACATCTGCCAACTCCTTGATCTTGGCGGTGGCATCCTTGATCTAAACGGAATTGTCAGAAAGGGTCAACAGACAGAACAACATCACAAATGATACGAACCTCGTCATCAGTGAGCTTCAAGCCAAGCTGCTCGACACGACTCTTGACTGCGTTCCAGCCAGTTAGACGATGACCGATCGAGACATAACGAGTGAGACCAAAGTCTTCGGGCTTCAAGATCTCGTACGTCGAAGGGTTGTTCAAGATGGCCTTGGCATGAATACCAGCCTTGTGCGTGAACGCGCAGTATCCGCTAAAATTCGGCATGTCAATAGGAGTGTCCCATAATTGCTCGTTTTGACCTACGTTATAGGATTCATGAAAGGAACGTTGACCTCGACGGCCTCAGCGACCAAGTTCTCAACCTCACGGAGCATGGGCAGGTTGTACTTGCTCTTGACATACTCGGGGTTTGCAGCATACAAGCAAGCAACAAGACCACCGAGAGGAGTGATACCGACTCGCTCACCGATACCGAGAACGGAAGTGTCAATGTGGGTAGCACCAGCCTCAAGAGCACAGTAAGCGTTAGCAATGGCTAATGAGGAGTGTTAGTAACTATTTCAGCACAAGATGTGAGCAAAGACCTACCCATGCCGGTATCATTGTGCAAGTGAACTTCGATGTCGCAGCTGACAACGCCACGCAGAGTGCGGACGAGGTCGTAAACCTGGCGAGGATTTGCGCAACCAACGGTATCTGCGATACCAACCCGGTTTACGCCAATACGATCCACGGTTTGATAAATTGACAGGAGGTCGACGAGGTCAGAGCGGAACGAGTCTTCGGACGAGAATCGGACTTCAATGCCTGCAGATACGATCAATATTGGGAAGTTTGAAAGGACAGTGTATCTTCTTACCCTTGCTCTTGACGAAGTTGATGACCTCAATGGCGGTCTTGGTAATGTAGGCCATATCCTTGCCATGAGAGAACTCACGCAAGAAAGAGGATGTGCCAATAACGACATCGACACCGTCAACACCTGAACGGACATTGGATCAATATACGAGTTGGAAAGCAGTATGGGAGGCGTGCATACCTGTCTCGACAGCAATTCGTGCATCGTCCATATGACACCGAATGTGAGTGAGGATCTTAGCCTTGAGGCCAAGCTTGCAAATTTCCTCGCAATCTAGGGCATCGGTGTCAGAATCAATACGTCCACACCAATAGGGGCAACGGGATTTTCTCGTACCTCTTCGAGATTGCTCTGAAGCAGCGGGGCTGGTGAGCTCGATGTACTCAACACCGAAGGCATCTAGTGCCTTAGCAATGGCAATTTTGGTCTTGGTGTCGAAGAAAGCATTCGCGAATTGCTCGCCCTCTGCAAACTTTCATTCAATAAGAAGCATAGGACTTATCGGCCGATCACTGACCTCGCAGTGTACTTTCGATAATTTTGAAGTTTGAGACGTTGCTCAAGAAGTCGGAGGCCCTGGGGGCATAGGGATTTCTCCTCTGTTGGTCTTGAAGAGTTTTGATGGAAGGCTTGTCGCCGTTAGCATGACCATTGACACCATTGGTCTTGACAGAAGCGTTATGAGAAGCGCCATTGGAAGACAGGTCCACCGGGACCATCTGAGAGGGATCGCTTGAGAGGGTGTCGCCGTTTGCGTGCGGGCACATTTTGATAGTGGGATGGTATGGGGCAGTAGGTGAAAGTAAGATAGAGTCAAGGCGAAAATTGGTTGGAGGTTTTGAATGGAGAAGGAGTCAGAAAGTTCACTGCTTTCCCACGACTGCTAAACTAAGGAATCGCGGTGCTAAGTCATGGCACGTGCTCCAACGTCGGTAAACGGGATCTGGGGATCTGAGGGAATATTGTGGTTACAGTTGGGTACTCAAGTATTCAAGGAAGGCAATGACTACATAGTAGTACAATGTATTCTGGGCTACATAACCCTTCGCTCACAGCGAGCGTCTTCATGAGTTTCTTCACAATTCCGGTCACAATATGCCATTCCACATCGACGACAGCGATACCTCCCCCAATACCCGCAGACGGAGCAAATCAAACGGGGAGGCTCTCGAGGAGGTGGAGTGACAGCCGTCAAATAGGTAGGTGTTCCAGCCGGGAGATACATGATACCCTATGGCTTCACATGAACTTCTTCGCCAGCGTGGGGTTGGATACAATGCCATACGCACAGATTCCTCCACCAGTTGCGTGAATGTCTTCTTGTACAGTACAGCAGTACGTACAGCCATTGTTGACTTCTTCTTTCGCCCACCGTCAGTTTTCTTGTCGGAGATCGTCTGTCTTGCACGGCCTTTACGTCCGCCGCCATCCTCCTCCTCGTCGACGCCGAAGGCACCGGAGGGCTCGGCATAGTTCGACCGCTATTTGAGGACGATGTCAGATCTCAACAGTCAGACTCACATATTCGATGGAGGAATACCTCAAGTTCGTCCAAGTGCCTCTTCGCGCGTTTTGCTATGACCTCAGGGTCATATTGGACGCTCGAGGCGACGGTCTGGCGAACAGCTGCGACACTTAGTCAATTTGTCAGGGGGACGACGACGCAATACTTACAATGGCGTCGAGGAGGCATTGCTATCAAAGCTCCCGAATACCAGTAGAAACCATATGTATGGCCCACGTTGGTTTGTAGTACTGGTAGCGTTCCTTCCAGCGGCGCATCTGTTCCACGAAAGAAGCCGCCGAATCTGGTCTGAAGACCTAAGTTTGATGACAGTTGATCGGCATCAATTATGGTGCCTTCTTTGGCAGCTGTTGTATTCGAAAACCACCGAGAATTGACCTCAGTGTTCCCGTCCGCCGCCTCAACGCCAACACACATTCTAGCCTGAGTTCGCATCCGCGCGACGACTCAAGATGTTCGCCACTGCTGCGTTAGTTCCACGCAATTTGTCCCAGCTTGCTGCGGTGTATTCCAACTGTATTCTGATACTACTGCCAAGGCGATGAGTTCTATGACGTCGACCCGAAGGCATGGAAGTTTCGGATTTTGTCTCAATGAGTCCTCTCAAACACATACGCCTCACTGAGCATGTGGTAGGATGAGCTTCAGCTGGCCCACAATGGAAAATGTCAACATGAAGCAGATGGCTACATATATCGCCGCAAATAAATCTAGTTTTACATCCATACACTGTACATGATGACAGTCGTATCCGAGCCACAACCTCCGACAAGCACCAGCAATCTCTAGACATAGAGCCATCTCCCCTTCTCCTCAGCCCAGCGGGAGAGTTCGTCCGTGCCAATCTTCTCGAACTCGTCTTTGAGAGAGACCTTGATCTCCGTATCTTCACCAGGTGTTTCCGGAGGGGTAAGGGTACCACCGGGTCCCTGTCGGCCACGAACGATATCTCGGTGTTCGGGATACGGGGACAGGAAGCCGAAACCCGAGCCGCCGACTGAAGTTACATACGGGTCGAAGTTCTCAGCTCGCAATGCAGCGATGAGGGTCTGCAGATCTTCGGAGCGGAAGTCTTTAGGAATCAGAGATATAGTAAGTATCGCGCCTCTATCCTTTTGAAAAATAACACGTACCATCCGGTACCAATGTGACAGCACAACCACCCCCGCCAGCGCCGGTCAGCTTGGTGCTCAATCTGAACGGATTGGACGCTGTCAACTGGCGGATTCTCTCCAAAGACTGATGAGAAACACCCAAAGAAGCAAGGTGTGCGTGATTCTCATTAATCAAAGCCTGACAGTGTGGTTAATTTACCGATCGAATCAGAAACAAAGTGAACATACTGATAGGGCTGTTAGCAAATCCTCGCGAGAGAGTTCGGGGTCCGACAGGGCTCTTCTTGCTTCATCACTAATGCTTTGAATGGCTTGCAGAATCTCGTTGACAAGTTCGGGTTCCTTAGTGACCGTGGCGTGAATGAATGAAGGCGGTAGAACATATAGACCGGACATTCCAAACTCACCCTAGCTTTCATCGCCGCCACACCGGCGACTAGACGTTTCGTGTCTCTAGGTACTTTGGAATCCACCAATAAAAACTTCAATGATCGGAAACTATACCATTGATGTGACGAGTCAGTTAACATGTCTGTCAAAGGGAGCGGAGAAAAGTACTGACGCTTGAATCTGATCCATGCCGGGCTTCCTGCCAAAGCCAAAGCCAGGTCTCGTGTACGCCAAAGCTCCACCAAAGACGACAACCGCATTATCAACTCCACTAGGGTTCCCATGCAAGACTTTCTCAGAGATAAAGGCCCACTTATTGACCTCCTCTGCAACGTGAGGTGGAATAGCTCGACGACCCTGATGAGTTATATGTATATGGCCGGGATCTCCTGCAGCACTGGGAGCTCTTGTGCGCCTTGGGTACGGTGGGATGTAGATGCGTTTGTTGGCGAGAAGAATGGCGGACGCCACGCAGGTTGAGTAAGCAGCTGAGGACCCCAAACCAGCCCCGACCGGCAACGTCGAGCGAATAGCAAGATGGAACGAGGGTCTGACAATGAACAGTTAAACAATGAAACAATGTATCTGATCGAATGATACTGACCTCTCCGTCGGTCCATTATGACTCAAGCTCATGTACAGGTACAGGAATGATAATGCGGCCGTATGTGACTTTGGTGGCATTTTCTCAGGAGCAGGTAATGCCCGTCGAAGAATGGCATCTATCAATTTCTGGTCAAGAGAATCAGGGTGTGCATCGCCAGGACGTATTGGGCTCGCAGCGTCCCAGGGAAGGTCATCGATGACCCATTCATGGTACAAATCACCAATGTTAGCAAGGTGTATAGACACTTTGCCGTCGTTCCGGGGAGATGCTAGTCCATAGCACCGAAGATCGACTGATGCAGCCACGGCGGTCTGAAGATACGACAATGAGCTCAACGTAACAGCGTAAAACTGCATCACGCACAACTCCATGGACGACTGCATGTTCGCCGAACAGAATAACTTTGCCAGGTGCGCTGACAAACCATTCTTGATGATCCTCGACCTCTCGGCGGATGAGGGGCTCTCCAAGAGCTAGTTTCTCAACTGCCTTGTTGACGGTGTTTGGAATTCGGACGAAATCATTCGCGGCCATCGTCACAGCACCGGCATCGAGGAGTGCATGTTGGAGATCGTCCAATAGATCCGCGGGATCCTCGATACCGACACAAAGTCGGATCAAGTCCTCAGGCAAACCTCGAGCGGCACGAACGGCGGGGTCAATCGAAGCATGCCTGGATACAAGTCAAGCCCGTTATGCAGTGCAGGAGTCAAGTAAACCACTTACGACATAACGCACGGCATGCTAATCAAGCTATTAACACACCCGAAGCTTACGCTAATACCCCAAAGGCGTGTTGCTCCCACAATCCGCTCACTTAGTTCTTTGTCTCCAGTCTCGAAGGAGAGCACGGCACCGTAACCTGGTAGCCCCATGGTCAAACAACCATTGTGAGACACAGAAGTGGCGACATACCATCCGCGATGCGCTCATGTATTTCTTTTCCGGGGTGGTTGGGTAACCCAGGATAATGGGTCACGAACCCAAGCTTGTTGAGCATCTGCGCAACCAACATGGCAGTCTGTTGCTGGCGGTCCATACGGATGGCCAATGTCTTGATTCCACGCAAAAGGAGGAAAGAATCGAAGGGCGTCAGGGCATTCCCAACCGCATTAATCGTAAAGGCCATTTGCTGCAGGTACGTCAGTTCACCAACTTGGACGGATATCGACGCACGACTTGACTGACCTGAGCCAAGTCATCGCGGTTACAGATAATAACACCGGCCATGAGATCATGGTGTCCGCTCAAATATTTCGTTGCGCTGTCGTATACTATGTCCGCGCCGTGCTCCAGAGGCCTCTGGAGATAGGGGCTCATCATAGTGTTGTCTACGACTATAATCGCGTCTTCACACTTCTCTTTCACCAACGCGCTGATGCGTGCAATGTCGCAAATCTTGAGAAGAGGGTTGGTGGGGCTTTCCAGCAGCACCATAGCCGTTTTCCCCGGGTTTAGGAAGGGAATGACAGAAGTTGCGTTGGTTGTGTCAACATGATGGACGGTTACGCCCATGTGCGTGCGCAGGTATGTGAGAAGACGATTGGTGCCGCCGTAAAGATCATCCCCAGCAATGACTTCGCAGCCAGGTTTCAGAATTCGAGTGATGACATCCAAGGCCGCCATGCCGGAAGAAACGGCGAATGCATGTGCAGCGGATGATATTTTGGCGATATGATGCTCTGACAGGAAAGTCAATGAGAATGCGATTCATGGAGGTGACGCAATGGCATAGCATGAAGAGCGAATGCGATAGGGTCGCGGAAAAGCGGGACAATGCGCAAGACAATCACATAACCTGACACAACTCACCTAGGTGGGTTCTGGTGGGATTACCGCTCCTGGAGTAGTCGTATTCGCCGCCGACCCCCTTGAACGTAGCAGATTGATAAATCGGCACGCTGGAGCTCCCATGCTGATCCTTGTGGGACGGATTGGGGTTCTCTACGGTAGCGCAAAGGGTAGAAAATCTGTATGGCTTGCGCGCACGAGGCAGAGACGGTGAGTCAGGCTCCGGGGTAGGCAAGTCATAGTGGGATGTCAATTGTGCTTTGGCTGCATCCATTGTGGGATGAAACAAGGCTTGAGGACTGCTCTCAGTCTTTTATTCGTCGACTACACTTGGGGGATGCTCTGGTTGTGGTTTCCTGCAGAGTCTGGCCACCACGCAAAGACAAGGTGATGGTTGCAGAAAGAATGCGTGCAGGCCAAAATTCCAATCATACGACAACAGTTTATTGCAGCACAGACAGCCCCGCACAATTTCGTGACTATTGCACCATGGCCGGCCCGGCCGGCATCCTTCCAATTATGGAAACCCCGACTCCGCTCAAGCACGGCCGCGGAGACCGTCACGCCGAATCCCGACGTAGTTGCATTTTGAACTTCTACTTACGACCGGGTAACCACCCAAGGGGCCTCCGTAGTGCTCTACGGGGATTTTGCCTGCGGTATACCCTCACATTGCTCCTGTTAGAGTTTTGCGTGCCAGCTTGTCAGTCATCATTTTCGCGGGCCACTGTAGGCAACGGTGAAGTACGTCGTACCTTCGAGCGGTTACATCTGACTCTATGAATTCTTCTGTCAGAGCAGAAATTTACTGTACGCCGTCCGATTCTAACGGATTTCATGCAGTATCGTGTTTACAAAATAAATCACCCATGTCGAGGATGGACCCTGCAACCGCCGCTAACTGTTTCACCGTCCGTCGCTCGCACTTTTTCATCCACCCACGCACACGGCACACATACTTGCTCCCCATTGTTGCCGATCTCTTTTTGGTGTCAAATGAAAACGTATCTTCGCCAACCTTTGACCCCGGTTCCGGAAGTACATTGTCGCATTATACTTCGGTGTGTTCCATCCTGGCCTGAAATGGGAGTTTGTTTCAGTACATTCCTCAGCCTCTGCTGCTAGGGATATCTGGGCCATGATGACCTCTTAGTACAATTCTCAGTCGCACGAGCTGGTCGCTACTGCTAGGACCCTATGAGGCATACTGATCTGAAAAAAGTATGTGAGAGATATCAATGCGCAATCCCAAGGTCTCGATAGGCAGCCATACTCCTTCGGGATCATCCAGTCGTCATTGTCGTCGGTAATAAGATGTCTTCTGGTGTTGCCTGACACCGTGAAGTCCGCTGAGAACGTTGTGTGTAAGTCGCTAAAGTGATCTCTTGAAATACCAGTTACTCACAATTATTGCTTCTGTCTGACAGCTCTTTTCGTGGCCTTCTGAGCGTCGTCGGTAACTGTGAGCAGGGGAATCTTCGCCCGCAACTTCCCCTGTAGCGTAAGATACACGGCAGAATGCCAGCGATGGAGCAACATTCACGTTTCCTGTGGAGCAATGTCTCTCGTGGTAATAGGGACCCCGTGTATTGAGGCAACGTTGCGATGCTTGTCCAGCCACTTACGATGCTCACTGCCGCTTGTCTCCTTCTAGTTCATACGCGTGGACTGCCTATGTAGGTCACTAGCGCATTAACTCATGCAGGATCGAGTCGGCCACTGGATTGGTACCTACACGAAGCGTATTCACCCAACTTACGCTGTCCTAACTGCATCCACAAACGTTCATCCAAGTAGGAATTGCAAATTCGTATTCGGTGGCGAAGTTGATGTGTGACTTACATCTTACTACCTATCAAGTTCGGCACTCTGACAACCAATCGGTCACAAAGCACCTTTCTCCCTGGGCGGAATGTCGTAATTAATGAATCGTGCAGCTTCGTAGTCCCAGTTCAACGGAACCGACGAAGTCAATGCACTCCCTCAATTCGTTAGTAACATCCCATTCTACTAATTCTGATCGCCATGATACTTCACTGACTATCCCGTCTTTCATAGACGCTCTGAGCGAGCAAGTCGAATCGGGGGTGATCGGGATCATCGGACGTCCAGGACGATCAGATGCGGCGCAGGCACTAAGAAGACACCTCACCTTCTTGAGGTTCTTTGAATCTTTCGCCCACTTTACGACAACAACTCCCTGTGACCTGTGACATCAAGATCGAAAGAAAGTACGACTTCCCAAAAATGTTAACGTAGTTCGAAACCCAACGCTGCGGTTCTTGGCCTTCCGACACTTTGACTTCGCGTGAACAAACCCAACCTATCACGAAGCTATAGAATTGACATGTGCGCCCACGACCCGCATACTACGCGACATACCAGCAAATCATCATGAAGTGACAACGGATGTGATGAACCAATCACGTCAGTTTCTCTCACAGTATCACAACGTATACACTGACGAAGCTTCCCCTTACCATATTGTGCCGAAGTAGCGCGACCCATGTCTCGCGTACAAGTTGTTGAGAAGTACCGGTCATGCAGGTGACTCACTAGTGTGTTCATTCATTCGCAGCGCTGCATCTGATGAGTCGAACTCAAAGTATCTACAGTTGCTCGCTCACTAGACAGAAATTCTGCTTTGGGCTCGTGGCGAGTTTTTTGAATGGCTAGGTTGCAAGCGCGTAAGAACATCCTAAGTTGCAACGTGTAGTTGCTGTATTCAGCCTGGGGAGGTGGCTGCACGCTGTTTGAACGGTCGCAATACTCCGAGTTGTAACTCCGTACCGGTGACATCCTCCAGCGGAAGCCTTACTCCGCGCTTCCGAATCTCCGTTCGACTGTAAGCTCGGTGTATGCCAGTACAATAGTTGCGTTCATGACGACAAGTCTATGAACTTCTTCATTGACGCGGTGTGTGTCTGATACACTATTTACCGAGGTGGAAGAAATCTAATAAGAGTCGTAGGCCTAACCATCACCTGTAGATCCTCCAGCGCTTTCGAGGTGCGCTGCAAAAGCACTGGCTGCATTGCCTTCGGCCGCTCGTCCACATACGTTTTGTCTCTAGCAAAGCGCACACTACGCTACACCATATGGCACCTATCATCATTGAAGACGTCTAACCCAAGCCTGTGGAGGTCGTTGAAACATTACGCGGGAGGTCTGAAGAGTATTCCTGCGCCCATCACACTCAGCGAGATGCGGCGTGGAGGCTGCAAATTGTACTCCGGGGACCTGAGCATGAGCCCAAAATTGAAATATGCGGTTCATGTTTGGAGTAAAACTTAACCAGGGTATGGTCGCGGGCCACACGGGTGTAACAAATTTAGATTCCAGATGTCAATGAATGTACGTTGCCTTCATTACGGAGTGTCCGGAGTGTGGTAGAGTAACTTGCTATCACGTCTACTCATTTCTCACAGGTCGCACTCGAACATTCTGAGGACGGTCTGATTCTGACATGCGAGAGCTAAGTATCCGAACCAATGTAATGATTTCAGGGAGATTTCGATGAGAGTCACGCAGACCTTGCCGGTCATTGCTCTATTCCGGACACCTCCTCATCCTATAGATCCTCGCCGCTTCGACCAGAGGATATATAGGCATGCAGAATGAGTATCCTGACCTCAGAACAAGCAGCAGCTTCGATTCCTCCACTATCTCAACTCACCTCGAAGATAACAATGCAAACACCTACCACATTCAAGCTCCCCGACCTTCTTGCGCTCTGTCCGATGAAGGGCCGCACGAACCCCAACTATGCCCTAGCATCTGCCGCGTCGTCCAAGTGGGTTCTCAGCTTTGGCGTCTTCAAAGACAACAAAGCCAATTTCTTCCAGCAGGGAGGCAGCGAGCTTCTGTGCTCGCATGCCTACCCCTATGCTGACTACGAAGAGTTGAGGACCTGCTGTGACCTCGTTAACCTTCTGTTTACTGTCGACGAGATCAGTGACGAACAGGATGGAGCGGGTGCATACAAGACGGGCAGGGTTTTCTACAAAGCTTTGAGTGACCCGGACTTCGACGATGGCTCCACCTTGTGTACGATGACCAAACAGTATGTCTTTCATGCTTTCGACATGCTTCCTAACTCGCTCATGCACTGCAACATTGTAGGTTCAGACAGCGCCTCTTCCCTAGGATGGGGCCTGCCACATACCGTCGCTTCCTGCAGCATTGCAAAGACTATGTGGATGGCTTCACCAAGGAAGCCGAACTCAGGGAGCACAATGTCGTTCTTGACAGTGCTTCCTACGAAGCCTTGCGTCGAGAGAATAGTGCCGTTCGCTTTTGCTTCGGCTTGTTTGGATATGTACTTGGCCTAGATCTGCCTGACTACATATTCAACGACCCGGTCATGATGAGTATGCATCTGGCCGCTGTCGATACGGTTTGCTGGTCTAACGTACGCCCATTATATTTCTCGTTTACCGCCGCGGTACTGATGATTTGCTATCAATAGGATTTATACTCTTACAACATGGAACAAGCAATGGGGCATACCGGGAACAACATTCTCACCGTTCTCATGAAGGAAAAGGGTCTAGATCTACAAGGAGCTGCAGACTATGTCGGAGAGTACTTCAAGGTGCTCATAGACCGCTTCCTAGATGGAAAAGCAAAGCTTCCTTCCTGGGGTCCTGAAATGGACGCCACAGTCTCCCAGTATATCATGGCGATGGAAAGTTGGATTATCGGTAACTTGGAGTGGAGTTTTGCCACGCAACGCTACTTTGGAACGCAGCGGCAGGCGATCAGGGAAACACTGACCGTCGAGCTGTATCCTAAGAAGGCGTGATGTTTGGCATCGGTATGTCTTTGCTCGTCTGAGGAACATTACAATTTTTGACTCCCCTTCCGTCACTTTACAGCACCAATACCCCGCCGTTCAATAGAAATTTAGGGATTCTATCATCGCATGTCTTCAACTACCCTTTATATGTTTGCTCTTACCGTTATGCTCCAAGTAATATGTTTCCCTGCACTTCCGCTAAAGTCGGGCCTCGGGCCTGGTCCTGTGCTATGCATATGACCTTGAATACGTAACCATTCTTCTGAATCGGAGCTCCTGCTCGGGACATTCAAACAGGTATAGCCTCAAGTCTCCGCTCAGCAAACGCAGAATTGTCTGTACGCTCGGTGTATGAGACGATACCAGTCACCATGCGCGGTTGCTCACCGTGTCTTGTCTCGCACATTGTTGCGTTAGAGTCCACAGCAGTGCATAAGTCATAGCGGAAAAGGAACTTCGTACAAGTACATGGCGATAAATTAAACGTAAGATAGATCAAGAAATTTCCGGCGATAGAAAATCAATGAGTAAAATCAGAACATAGAAGAACCTATAATATTCATGACGGAGTGAGTATTCCGGAGGTGTATCAGCATAGGCGACCATGTGTACTAACCTCAGTCGGATTCTTCGGTGTCACACGGGCGGAGAACAACCACTCGCGTGCGCTTGACCTCCCTGTGGACAGCTCCGAAATATCGTTGCGTTTCAAAGCTCCAATCTAGGTTCCCGACCACCCAGTGTTCCATGGCTCTTATGTAGGCCTGTACAGCGTTATCCGTAGAAGGGCCCCACGACGGCAAGCCCTGTTTGCCAGAGATGAAGGTCTGCATTAGCTCATTGAACTTGATGCCAACGAGATCAGACGCAGTCTGCAAATCGACGTTCTTGGCCTTCATGAGAACAGTCACGATGTTATTGCCGCTATGGCCTTTAGCTTGCTCCATGTTGTACGAATAGACATCCTACGAGTTCATACGTGAGCATCATCTATAGAAATGACGAGTTCAAGGAAGGGGTCCACCACTTACATTCGCCCAGCAAACCATATCTGCGGCCGCCCAGTAAAGGTTCATGAACTGAGGGTTTTCGAATACTTCGTCAGGAAGGTCAACCCCAAGCGCGAACTCAAAGAGCCCGAAACAGACGCGGATGGCACTGTTCTCCCTGCGAAGCGCCTCGAAAGACGACAGGTCAAGTACTTCGCCTCTCTCTCGATATTCAGCTTCTCGAGCAACTGCTTCGACGTAGTCTTCACAGTGCTTCAGGAAGCGTTTATGGCAACCAGGCCCTGCATACTTGAGAAAACGGGTTCGGAACCTATGGCGCGTAGGGACACGGTGAGGCCAATAAAGGAATTCTGCAATTCGGGTACTCACTCTCTCGTCATACTAGCGAGAGGGGATCCGTCATCCCACTCAGGGTCACGCATGACCTGGAGAAAGATATTGCCCGTGACACGAGCGTCGCTGCCGTTCTGCTCGTCGCTCACTTCGTCAACCACGAAGAGCAAATTGACGAAGTCGCAACAGGTTCTGAACTGTTCGTAGTCTGCGTATGGATAGGTGTGGGATACCAGCAACTCGTTGCTGCCTTGTATGAAGAAGGCGCGTTTTTTGTCACTAAAAAGGTTGTAGCTGTTGATCCATGCCGAAGACTCAGGAGCAGCTTTGGCGTAGTGCGGATTGGTGGCCCCTTTGAGAAGGCACACAGAGTGAAGATCTGGGATGACGAAGGATTTAGCAGTAGTAGAAGTCATAGCTGGGCGAAGGTTGGAAAGGCGGCGGAGGATAGAGGCCTCAGATTGTCCGGCGGGTCTTTTATACGTTCTCTGCGGACGGAGGTATAGATCACTGAGTTCGGCATACTGTATAAAATTATCGAGGGTGAACCAGTAAGATGGAAGAAGAAACCAAGTAGAAATCGTGCCTCAACCCCGTCGGTTCTAGTTGCTATTGGCGGTCATGGGAATCAGTATGGTATTAGGCGAGATCCGCCATCGCCATCTCCTCGTGTCGGCCGCAATGCTATCGCAAAGCAGCGAATTAGTCAACGGTATGTTCTTTCTGTAGGAGGTTAATGATTATGCAATGAGTAAACTCCGAGCCTTACGAAATATTCAAATTGCACCATGCCGCGAACGATCTTCTATGGTGGTCTGATAACATTGACATCGTATTGATGTTCACTGTTCAGTGGTGTTCCTGCAGTATGCATCCGGCAAAGTATTGCATTGAACGGGATGTCATCAATCAACTGCAGCAGGCCCCTTTTCTGACGCCCCTCAAACAGAGTAGCTCACGATGGAACCTTCATAGCGTAATGGGCCAGCCAATGTTTCTTCGGTTTGCGAAACTGCATACCTTGACCTTTCCGCTGAGATGCTCTTCTCTTCCTTCGGAGCCGTGCATCCTGTAACGCGTTTCGTGGGAAATCGAAGACTGGTTTTCGAAGTTACGAGGTTCAGGAGTTCAAGTACGGAGAGATCGTGACCCTGAGCGGATCGTGATATCAAATGACAGATCGCCGATCGTTCACCAAGCTGACGTTATAAACAGCTAGTTGCTCGTCCAATATTGCAGTTGGGAGGAGGTTATCTTTCGTGGTGTTTCGCAGTTTCAGGTACTAGAAGAGTGGTGAGTCTGGCTAAACGGGTTGTGAGATTCGCCATAACAGTATATCCAAGGTGCACAATCTCCGCGGAACGGACTGCGACGTTCTTCAAACTCACCGCGGAAGTGCATCGTTAGTTTAGTTGAACTCTTGTGTGATTGCAGTATCCTGGCGTCAGGTAACATTTGGCAAATTCGAGTAGTAGTTGAAAGATTGAATAGCGGGGTTTGATGGATGAGCAAAGCGATTTGACACGGCCGAAATCCCTCCTTCGCACCCAGGATTGCTGCGATTCAAGGGGAACACGGATATGTTATGCATTGATATCGCGTCAGTCGTTATTGGAGCTATGCACATCGCAAGCTGATCGTAAAAACAATGACGAACACCACTTACTATAGCGACCGATGTACGAGGCTGAGCGTCTGAAAACGGGTGTTGAGAAAGTACGCGGCAGAAAACATGGCATCCATGCACCCACCGAAAAAGTCGTTAGCGTAAGTCATGATGTCGTTCCGAATATGCGCCAAGCTCTGATCATATGGCTTCCCACTGGAGAAACAATCATTGCAGAAGGATGGGTGGGAAGAAAATACTTGGTAATCATGTTATGGGAGAAAGTCACCAATTTTGTCCCAATCGCGGCTCTCCAGGGCACGTACAGTGTTTTAACAACACAACTGGGACGATTAAAGTTCTGCAGGCTGCGACTCTATACGGTTCTTTGACAGCCCCACAGCCTACGAGCTTCCAAACTCCGTCAAGGCAAGAACCAACCGCGACTGAACGTCACCGTTCACGAGAGCCGGGACGAACGTGTAGGACACGTGTCTTCAGCCCTCTTTAGCCTGGGACGTCTCGCATACTAACGCGAAATTTTCTTGATCACTATTGCATGCAGCATTGTCCAGACCGATATGGGAAATCCATTGGGGTAGGCTGGGAACCAGGACGCATGGCCGAGCTCATGCTACGACATAACGTATTCGCTATCGACATGTTCTTCCGATGGCAAAGAAACAGGTGCTCAAATGACTGTCAATTTGGTGTAAACAAGGAACAACCGCGTGACAATACATACCGTATATCAGCATATATCAGCCAATGCCAGATATCCAGCAGGTCCCTCGACGTTACAATTCTTCGATTCTTTCACAGCAAGGCGGCGCGGCGCCTCGACGGGAATGATTGCATAGCCGAAGGAAGTGAACGTGAAGGGAGTAACGGTGGACTTACAGTGTTCCATAGGCATGTGTGGCTGGATTCGGTTCCTTTCTTGGCGGGTAAACTGGCCAAGCCATCCAGCCCCACAACAGAAGACAACAGAGCACAGCGGCAAAGGACCGGAGATGAAGAGAATAAGATTACATGAAAAGCACAAAAGTGAACAGCAGTTTCAGATGCAATAATGATGGGACGGACTGAGAGAACTCTCAGGAAGTGGTAGTATAATAGGGGAACGGAAGAAGCAACCTGCCTAGAAGCAAATACGGTAACTGGCGTACCGACCACTGGTCTCACTTGGCCTGGTGATTTTCACGACGTTCCCTCGCCTAAGGCCATAATAGCGGGCAACCGGATCGGCCAGTTGAATCCGAGGAAGCTGTGTCTCTTTTAGTCGACTGGAAATGGATGAATCAGTGGACCGTTAGCTCCGTCGGAGATGATACAGCTCATACTATTTCTCTAACAGGGCCTTCTTCTGTTCGTTCGTCAAGACTTCATGTTTCGGGACCAGGGTATGATGTGTGATGTTGACCAGAAGGTCGGACTCAGAGAATTCCTCCAGTTTGTAGCTTTGTGCCATAGCGACGATGACCTAAGACATGAAACCTGCGTGAGTTTCCATTCTGTATCGGAGCAACATGAACGCTGACTTTTCGAGCGGATGGCGTCATGTTTCCGGGAAAGACGATTATACCCCTCTGGATAGCTTTCTCTTCCAGGATACCGAGCAACCTATGATCTATTTGGTTAGTCTGCAGAAGCAAATACTGGAGTTGTTATGACTCGCTTTCTCATTGTTTTTACACCTACGCTCCTTTCTTCTGTGAAGAATATGAATATCTGATCCTGTGGATTGTCTTTGTGATTCGTGAAGAAGTTGAGCTGAGCACGACTGTAAGAGCAGAACGTCATTGATAGGCTTGTATTCACCGTGACGTCAAAACACCTACTCTACGCTCCCACTGCTATTAGAGTAATGCGCTCGGAATGTAGCCAAGTCCATATTGATTTCCTCGTCGGAAACTTGGAAGCCCTGGACCAACAGGGATGTTGGGTAAGAATCATTTGAAAGTGAAGAATCAGGAAGATGGCTAACCCTGTCTTTGACCAGTTCGTGGATTGTCCTGTTGACTTTCCATAGTTTCGCAGACTCGTCCTGATCGGCCATGGCAGTAAAGGTCAAAGTACGGTGGGCGTCTACAGAATGTGGATCGAGCACAAAACATTCGTAACTTTGGGCGCTAAATACTGTAAGTGAACAACTCGGACCACTGGTCCTCCACAACTCACTCAGCCTTCGCCATGGCACCAACAGCCAATGCGAATGCGGGTGATGCGTCTGCTCCCTCAACACTAGCATTAACTCCTGCGTTGATGGTGTGTAGAAAGTGAATTCTCGAAAGCAACATCGTGACGTATTTCCGCAGAGTAAATTGAAGCCGGCCAAAATATTCCAGAGCGCAGTTGAGCCAACGCCACCCCCTACACCGGGTACGAACGCAAGCAGGAAGCAAGACATTGGACCTAAACATATCACTGGGATTAGCTTCGACGACCGAGGGGACCAAGTTATTACCGCCGCAGAAGACGAGACTTTCCGTTTATACAGTTGTAAGAGCGGCAAGCGAGTTCTCATCATCCATACTGACTTTCTGCGATGACTGACCATGCTATAGGCATCTGAAGACCCTATACTCCAAGAAATATGGCGTTGATCTGCCAAGATTTACTCATAAGAACACCACAATTATTCATGCTTCTACCAAGGAGGATGATACTATTCGGTATCATTCATTGCATGATAACAAGTATCTGCAGTACTTCAAGGGACACAAGGACAAAGTCATTTCCTTGGAGATGTCTCCCGTAGACGATGGGTTTATGTCAGGCTCCATGGATCGGACAGTGCGTCTATGGGACCTTCGAACTCCATACTGCCGCGGTCTTCTCAACCTTCCTTCGACCCCTGTTGTCGCTTACGACGCATCCGGTCTGGTGTTTGCCGTTGCAGTGAACCACTATTCGCGAATACTGTTGTACGATCAAGCGAACTTTGACAAGGCACCATTCCTGGTCATAACCCTCGATGATCCGACTCTAGCTTTAATCAGCTATCCGCCTCGACCTATCTACATGACTTCTCTCCATTTTTCGTCCAACGGCAAATTCCTTCTAGTCGGTTGTTCCGGAGATGCCCACTATGTCCTCGATGCTTTTGAGGGTCATCTCCTTGCCAAGCTGGAAGGTCATGTTGGCTTGGAACGTCGGAGACTGAACACCCCAATAGGTATCGAGCCTGTCAGAGGTAGCAGCGGCGAAGAAGTTTCGTTTACGCCTGATAGCAAGTTCGTTGTCGGGGGAAGCCTAGATGGGAAGATACACGTGTGGGATATACAGGACCTACCTGTCATACAAGGTCCCATAGATCATAAGAAGACACCTCTGCGGCTCAAGCCGTTAGCTAGTTTGGAGGGGCACCCTGGTCCTTCTCGATGTGTAAAATTCAATCCTCGCTTGGCTATGATGGTCTCGGCTGGAGCAGAACTGGTATGTTTGCATAACTTTGCGACCATGCTCTGTAATTTACCTCCTGCGTCATCTAGGCGTTCTGGCTGCCAGATAGCTCAGGAGATCCAGATGAAGTGGCAAAGGAACTGTTGAAGCGAAAGTCGACAGCTTGAGCATCCAATGAACCCCTTACTTCTCTATCTCGTGTACCTTGTAGTCATATTGCTGCGAATCTGTCCTTGTACCATCACCAATGTAGTTCTCTGAGTCAAAGACTCAAACTTGCATCCTGAAGGGAAAGCAACCCGCTTGACGCCGAGCGCGACGCGACGCGTCCCGCCACGTGCCGCGCGGGCTGCTCCCAAATTGGCAAGCAGGACGTGGCAGACGAGGCGCTTAGGTGCTGCACCAAGGCTCCAGCAAACCTTCTTAACTGCTCTTTCTTCTTTCGTTACTCTGGGTATTTCGGTCGAGGGTCAACATGCGTCTTCAGCAGCTAATTGGGTATGGTGCTGGCTTGCTTGCCTTGTTTCAGGTTGCCGTGGCTTGTACGTTGATTTGGAACTATCGTTATACTAGTACTGACATAGGAGTATTCGAACGCTAGCCCCTTTGGCGGATCCTGAAGAACCTGAGGTTATTGTAACTGCACAATTCCCAGAGCATAACGCATTCGGTCGTCAGTGCCCCAATATTTCATTTCTAATGCTTGTTTCTGAACTGCTGCATTACAGACGTAGTCAATGGCGAGAGTAATCAGATCTTCGTGACCATTGAGAATAAATCCGATCGCAATATCACTCTGGAGAACATTGCCGGATCCTTCCACCATCCCGAGAGTAATAGGCTGATCAAGAACGTGCGTGTTACAACCTTTGGACGAAGGGAGATTCCCCTCACCCGTATCGTGTGACAGACTACCGCCTTGTCTTACAAGCTCCCCTTGTTGGAGGGAGCTAAGCTTCAGCTTCCCTACCAATTCTACAGCGAGTACGTTCTGTTCATTGAATGCACCATACTCTGTTCTCACTATTATACGCAGGTTCAAGGTACGAGAATTGATGCACAGCGTACATGAATAACAATTCAGAGAGCATAATCCAGACCGGTGATATAAGGCTCAACCTCTGGCTCGAGCATTCCGTAGACGTATGTGTTGTTCCGAGCGCAAGTCATCTTCATGAGCTGACCTCCATTAAAGGGCAAGACGTACCGTGTCACTGCATACGACTCCATTGTTACCGTAGTTGAACCAGAGGGGTCCTGGTTTGACCCTAAGCTGTATGTTTCTGACAGTCTTCTCGTTTTGTTCTTCCTGACCCCTGGGATGCTTCCAGGTGGATCACCTACCTGATCGTTCTTGGTTTGTTCGGTGGCCTTGGTTACTACGTATACATCACCTTCGTCCCTCAACCGAAGAAGCGCAAGACACCTGCAGTTAGCGCACCCGTTGGAACCGTTACTGCTACAGGTGCAGGCGGGTACCAGGAGGAATGGATTCCCGAGCATCACTTGAAGAAGCCCAAGGCTCGCAGGACAAAATCTGGCGCGGCTACTAGCGGTGATGAGACCAGCGGCGCTGAGCTTAGCGGAACTGAGGGTAGGAAGCGCAAGGGAAAGAAGTAGGCTGTGTTGTGTTTTCACTTCGGTGTACAGTGCTTGAGTGTTTGGTCGTTGTGCTCAAAAAGTAACCCGCAGCTTTGCTATAATTTATATATCTCAACTGTTCGGTGTGGTCATTGAGTAAATGGGAGAATGTCACAATAGTGATAGTGTCGGACATCTCTTTAGCATGCATGCAATCAAGAGGTAAATGGGAAAGCAGGAGTTGTCCGTGGCAAATCTATACATCGATGTGTTTGTAACCCTTCACCTGTGGAGAACATGAGGAGACATCACGGTTTATGGGAAAGGGGCACTCACCCTATTCTCCCTAATGAGTTCAAGATACTTGTCTGCAAGCTGCTTGCAACTCTCTAGATGGTTTACGCCCTCAGTCCGGTAGCATTTCTGCAGGCTGTCGCGGACGATCCGTGCTTCCATTGACCTGACCCAGGATTCCCGGAGGAGCTCATCCCGCTCTTTCAGCTTCTCTGGGTTCACACAAAAAGATGAGTCACTTTCGTTGAATATGACAATGCAAAAAACATACGCTGATACTCGGCAACCCTCGTCTCATTGAAAGACATGGTGGATGGACTGGTGTAAATGCAAACCTGACTTCAGCGCTGGCCGTGATTGGGCCGTGACGCTGTCGGGCGCTACGACTTTACTTCCTCCGGCCTGGCTCTCGGTGACCGAGTCTGCACTCATGATATCCCCCAGTAGGTCAAGCACAGCGTATATATAGCAGCGTGATTTCCCCCAAACAGAGTCTGAGCCGTACTTGCGTACATACCGACGAACGAAAGCGCAGTGAGCCTGAGGACCGTCATTGTCTACTAACGTCATGGCATACCCTCTTCGTTTCCCTCAGGACAAACCGTTGGTGACGGTTACTCGCCGTAAGTAATACTGTAACCTACTTGTTTATTCAATATTGAATAACAACTACATTCTGCAGCAAGTAACGGTATCTGGGTCATTGAGATGCACAACGGAGCTGATAGTAGGCTCTCAATCCCCTTCATTGACGGCGCAATGAAACCTGCCTTGGATGCAATTGAGGCAGACTGGCGGAACTCTTGGAGAGCCTCGGCTGCAAGGAAAGACAAGAGCGGTGGAAAGGGCGCTGTCATAATCGTCGGCAACAGAAGTCAAGACAAATTCTTCAGTAACGGTACGCTGACCAAACAATAAGCTGACCATGCTCGAATTATGTTCGCCTGACATGTCCGCCAGGACTCGACCTAGAAGGCCTCACGAAAGATCCGTTGTACTCATTGTACTTCTTTCCCCGTACGTGTGCTGTGCCTTCGGTGTTTTCGGCCTTCTCTAATAAATCGCTTCATAGAGGTATTCAACCCCTTCGTGCGACGACTACTCAGCTTCCCTCGTGAGGACCAAAGAACGCATGCAAGGCAACGCAGCTGATTCTTTGATTTTTGACAGTTCTTACCATTGCTGCAATCAATGGACATTGCTTTGCGGGTGGCATGATGCTCGCATTGTTATGCGATTACCGTGTCATGACAGACGGTAGTCAACGAAATGCATGGATGTGCATGAATGAAGCGAGTATCCTTTGCTTGCATGTCAGTTACAACGTGCTTACTGCTTCCTTGGTGACTTCGACAGATACACCTGGGATTAGGGTACCCTCATTCGTTTGCCAGCCTCATCCGAGCCAAGTTCCCTGATGTTCGTGTCCATCGGAAGATTATCCTGGAAGGACATCGTTTTACTGCTTCAGAAGCTCTCCAGGCTGGTCTGATCGACTACGCTGCGAGCGGTAATACAGAAGCTGTTATCGCGAAAGCACAAGAAGTTGCTGGCTCTCTGAACTCTTTGGCTGCTTCTGGTACATGGGGCGTTACAAGGGTAAGCAGCTCATGCGTTCATCGTTCCGCCGTTCAATTCACTAACCTCGTTCATGTAGGCTGAGCTCTATCACGACGTCATCGAAGCATCGCTGAAGAACACTGTGACTGGAAGTGCTGCCGTAGAAGATGCATATGCTAGGGCGAAATTGTGATGGTATCCGAGTCTGTCTACATGCGGTGTACGCATATGTGCTCCAGAAAATATCAGTTTCCTGGGATACGCTACGTTCGCGATATCTGATGTGCACAAGTCCTGAATTTGCTTCGGGGACAACGTTAACGTTAACTCATTGGATGACCTATGTAGGATTGTCGACCAGGGGCTGTTGCATAAAGGCCGTCTCACCGGCGGCCAATCTGGAACAAATGCTGCGGGCGGCCATAATTCCTACAAAGCGACGCTCAAGATGGTCGAAAGCTCAAACAACGGAGATCAGGCAGCCCCCGCGCAGCCCAATCAATCAGTGCAGTAAAGCGTGGTGTTTCCATACTTCTGCTTTCTCTTGGAACGCCTCGACGGGTCTCTTGGTAGAGACAGGCACGTGGCGTTGCTAGCCCGAGCGGTCGGTATGATCTCGGGCGCCTGAGGTGCATTCAGAAACTCATTGTGCCGCTTTGCCGCCCAGCAACAATGATTGGCCAAACGAACAAAACAGCCTGGTGGCTCGTGGGGTGAAATGTCCGTATATAAGGCCTCGCCCGAAGCAACAGCCAAGCCACTTTCTTTTCCCCTCCCCCTTCCCTTCCATCGCATCCTGCAAGGCAGTGCCTTTTTCTCGAGCACCCTGGCCTGGAGCTGATCCTTCCTCTCATTCCTCATTCTCGGTTCTCATTCCTTCTCGCAATTTCAAACGTTGAAATACCTGGAGCTAGGCCTTCACAATGCAATTCAGCTGCTCTTTCTCCCTTCTTCTCGCAACCCTCCTGGTGTTTCTCTCCTTGACGGAGGCAGTCCCTGTCAAGCGAACTCGGTCTGTGACCCTCCCTATTACGCGTGTTCATCGAGCTAGGGATGATGTGCATCCCCATGTGGTGCGTTCTCGTCCGCAGTTCTACCTCGTTCCAATGAGCGCTCAATATCCGCTTTTTCCTGCCTGCAGTTTCTTCAGCAGCACATCAATCGTGGTCTGAAGCGTTATGCGCGTATGACTGGCCGCGAGGCCCCAAGTGACCTCGAGCTGAGGGAGAACATTCACAAGCGGATGTTTGTTCCTGCTACTGGTCCTGGTTCACGAAAGACCAAAGGCAAGCGCTTCGATCGCCACGGCATGAACTACCCGGCGTCCCCCACCGCGTCTGCCTTGAACAATAAGGTTAACAAGGCAGGCAAGAACAATGCGTATGTACTGTGTTGATCCTCGCTTCTAGCATCGATTCTTAGGTCATTATAGCGCAAAGAGCAAGAACAAGGGTGCAGGCAACGGCGCCGCCGGTGCCAACTCTACTGCCGGCACTGGCGCTGGCTTTAGTCCGGCCGCTCTCCAGGCTTTGAATGACGGTGGCCTCACAGCTGCCCAACCACCCACCGCAGACAATTCCCTTGGTCTTGACGTCGAGTTAGTGTCCCTCGGATTGATTTGACAGCGATAAATGGCTGATGATATCACCAGAGCAAACGATGTGGGTTACATCGCGACCGTTCAGATGGGAACCCCTCCTCGCGACTTCAAAGTTCTGATGGACTCTGGTTCCGCTGATCTGTGGGTCGGCTCAGAACAATGTCAATCCGAGGACGGCGGCGACTGCGTACGTAGCCCACGTGATCAACCGACGCAGCTGGAGTCCTGACAGTGACATCTTGATTCCGTATTGTAGGGTAACCACGTATTCCTAGGGAGCCAGAGCTCTTCCAGCTTTGTCGACACTGGTAAACAATTCCAAGTTACCTATGGCTCTGGCGAGGTCGCGGGTAACATCATCACCGATAACATCAACGTCGCCGGCCTTGCCCTCAACAAGCACACGTTCGGTGTTGCGACCACTGAGAGTGTCGACTTCTCTAGCAACCAGACTCGTAAGTGATTTCCGAGCTTTTTCAAGAAACAGCATCTCAAATGATGGCGAATTTGTCAGCTTTCGACGGTTTGATGGGATTGGCACAGTCTGTACGTGCACCCGTAATCATAACAAATTGGGTGTAGTCTAAAATAACCGTTGCTATTTACAGACGCTATCCAACCAGCGAGTTCTCACCCCCGTTGAGGCTCTTGCGAAACAGGGCTTGATTACCGATGCAATCACCTCGTACAAGATTTCTCGTGTAGCGGATGGCAAGAACGACGGAGAAATCACTTTCGGCGGTCTGGATGAGACCAAGTTTGACCCTAACACCCTCGTCACCTTCGACAATGTCAACAAGCAAGGATTCTGGGAAGGTGACATGACCGTCTCCGTCGACGGCCAGGATCTTGGTCTCAAGGGCCGCACTGCTATCCTCGACACCGGAACCACCCTCATCATCGCCCCTCAAGCTGATGCTACCGCCGTTCACCAGCAAATCCCCGGTGCCAAGTCTGACGGCCAAGGCGGTTTCACCATTCCATGCACGACCACTGCTACTGTTGCTTTGACTTTCGGCGGTCAGACGTTCGAAATCAACCCTCAAGATATGCTGTTCGCTCCCGTTGACCCTACCGACCTCCAAGGCGATTGCATTTCCGGCATCTCCTCCGGTAACATTGGTGGCGCGAACGAGTGGCTGGTAAGTCTCTGTGGCTCCCTATCGGTTAACATATTACAGTCCTCACGCTTCGGTCATTCAGGTCGGCGATGTCTTCCTGAAGAACGCCTACTTCTCTACCGACGTCACGAAGAACACCATTTCGCTTGCGAAATTGGTATAAGAACACCCCTTTCCGAACAGGAGGGAGAAACACCTAATACACACCTAGAAGGGTGAGAGGCGGATTGAGTCCACCCGATCGCGAATTGCATTCGCTCTCTTAGTTTATTCTGCGTTCCTTTTTTTCATCATTCTTTTCATTGGTTTCCTTGTGCAAGTGCCACACTGCTTTGTAGGTTATCGTTCATTACTGCTCTCAATGAAACGCAATGCGATCGGGGAAAATAAATCCATGAGGGTTTCGCTTTGGTCGAGGTGAGTTCTTGTGGGTCACTCAGGTTCATGCACACTCTGAGTGGGAAGGGCTTTATACGCCGGTGCGGTCTATTCCGCACGCGACGCAACTGAATAGACAGGGAGCTATCCTCCGAAACTCCGTTCACCAATTAAGCTATACGCTCTACAAGTGTGGTCCGAACAAAGCAACGCCAGAAATATCGAACTCACATCTTCCCGTGACTCCTCACGGACGTTCATGAGACCCCGCCTCTGTACCTTGGCCAGTTCAAATCTCGGAGCTCGCGGGACATGTTCGTCTTCCTTGGCTTCGATCCTATAATCCCTGGAAGTACCTGGTACTCACCTGGGTGCTTCCTGGTGTTTCGTCGCAGTGCAAAGTAGGGGATGCGGGAACCCAAGGGGAACCCTTAATCTTATCCCTTCTTGCCCCCCGCTTTTCATTTATAAGCATCCGGGATCCCTGAAGCTTGTTGTAAGCTTCCCGCGATTTCCCATGGTTTTTTCCAGGGTCCCCATCGCTGATACGTATAATACGGTTCAGGTCCCATGCCACAAAGAAGAAGCCTGAAGAAGCTGTTGGGATGCGACCTAGGGAACCATACTATACAATTATACAATTGAGAAGGATCGTCGGCCCCGGCATGTGCGTCCATGTGTCTGCGCCTTGGTTGTCCCACAAACCCTGTCCGAGTCAGCCTTCAGGCATCCTGAAAATAAGCAGTTTCAAAAAGCGGGAACCTACTTCTGTCTTTTGACATACATATGACCGGAACTCTGCCCATATCGGTATGCACAGCGGCGGTCTATGGGTACCGATACCGGTGTGATAGCGGGGAGACAGCTGAGTTGCTGAGTACATAATAAGCCGAACCTCGGCCGTATTTTCGACGAATCCACCTCGGGCTAAGTGCCGTATTGTGTGCCCCGGAATCTAAACAGCCAACAATCGATGTAGGTCTGACACAGATTTGGTAGACTCTCCCAGCGGCGCCGGTTGTACCCAGGAGGAAGAGCTGGTCCGTGCGTGTCAGCGAGGCGAGAAGAACAAACGCCGCAGTCATCCAAAGCGTATAGCACCGTCCAACGAGGTGGTATCGAATCCTTGTGTCCACTTCCGACCCGCGCAGCGCAGTCGGTTTAGACTGCTAGAATACGTACTGAGGTTGACATCCTCCATATTACGCTAAGATGTTCGATGGAAGATGGTTTGACGTTGAGGATGGATCCAATTCTATAGTTGAGTAAAGAAACAATACGACCCTAGTTATACGCCGGCGAGAGGATAAATATACAGCGAGGTTGGGTTGGGTTGGGGATGTGTCGCAAAGAAGTGATTACTGTTGAGGGGAGGGGTGTTCATGAGATATGCAAGCGGATACAAGGACGGATTGCCACTAGGAAGGGGGTTTTGAGCGGGTTTGGATCACATATGCGTGTAGTAGAGACGGAAAAAAAGACGAAATATAGGTAGAAGGGATAGAGGATAAAAAGTAGAGAAGAATGGCGCACTATTGCATGATCGTTGTCATTACTATTGTTGTACATAGGGCAGGGAGGAGACTCGAGTAAATAAGAGAAAAGGGGAAAGAGGATACGAACAAATGCGACAGAAAATAACCCCCGGGTTCCGGAACACGCTTGATAAACAAAGGCTTTGTAGCGGGATCGAAAACGAACGCAAAACGACTTGGAGATGCACAGCCCGTAGGATAAGAGCAGGAGAGGGAGATATACAACGAGTGGGTGATTGAGTGACGAGGAAACGAAACAGAGGCCGAAGTCCGATAGCGACAGTAGTGGTGGAATGCTCCAGAGCGTGAAGGATGAAATACAGTAGGCTCCCCTATCTACACTTCTGCAGGTATGTGCAGTGAGAAATAGGGGTGCATTAGGGCCTCCTTCACTGTGATCCGTTGAGCAGGATCGAACGTAAGTAACTTTTTCACGAGGTCATAGAATTGCCGATTGATCATGTCTGTAGGTTGGATGATGTCCTGGGCGATGCGTCAGCCTCCTAGCAAGCTCCTCCCGAGACAATGCAAACTTACAAGGAGACTTCGACACGCGCGCACTTCCTTGCGGCTTTGTCTGGTGGCCTTGGGCTTGGGCCAGTCTAGTTTGCTACCGTCCTTGAAGAACTCCGGTTTCGACCTTGCGCCCGCTCGCGCGAACCGTTCGGGCATCTTGCCCATCACCTGTTCCATCATCGCCAGATGCTCCAGGTTATCGTGTGTCTGGAACAAGGCAATGCCGGTGTAGAATTCGACCAAGATGCAACCGAGAGAGAAGGCGTCGCAAGGGTATGACCAGCCCAGGCCTGACATGGAGACGTCAATATGCCGTCAAATGAGGACAGACATGGAAGGTGACGTACCAAGTATGATCTCTGGCGCACGGTAGTGACGCGTCGATACCACACTGGAATGATACTCTTCCTCAAAGGTCGCCGAACCGAAGTCGATGAGCCGGATATCGGTGTCTCGCAGAATGCGTTTAGGTCTTGTTGGAGCATTTCGCTGGGAAGACTGTCAGCATGGGCGGGAGGCCGCGCAGATCACTGATGGACCGACCTTGCTGCTGATAGGTATATGTACATAATCATACTCGTTGTTAACCAATAAAATATTTTCCGGCTTCAAGTCGGTGTGTATGAGATGCAGTTCGTGTAGGACTGTAGTGGCAGTTAGTTTGTTAGTTTCGGGTAGATCAGCTTAATCATCAGATACTCACAGGCGACGCTGCCGAGGAGCTGCCTTGCGAAAGATTGTATATGGTGACGTGGAAATGGCGCGAATTCGTTCTCCTTGAGAAAGTCGTATACGCACATTCCCAGTAGCTCTGAGACGAGGCATATGTGGTTCCGGTGGTCGAACCAGTGTAGTAGATGAATGCATTTACTGGAGATAATCAGTGACGTTGCTGGGAGAAATGATATCGATACGTACTGTCTATTCTGCGGATCGCGCTCTTTGAGCTTGTTGAGAACGCGAACCTCGATCTTACTTGCGTCCCTGTATTTGGGGATGGCACGTATGATCTTGATCGCGACACGCTTGTTGGTTTCGGTGTCGACGGCCTCGACGACCTTGCCAAAGGTGCCCTGGCCGAGTAAGCGTACGGTGCGGTCTGGGGAGGCGGGGATCAGGAATGCAACACGGGGCTACTGCGGGAGGATGTACTTACACCGCTGGAAAATCATGTCATCTGGGACGATGATATAGTGACCCTCTTTGTCGTCACAAGGCACGGGACCTTTGGACGCCTGAATGGAGGCAGGGTTAGTGGGCCCGAAATGGGAAATCAGTGGGAGAGGACTCACGTCGTCGGTCGCGGCGCCGCTACCGGTCGCCCAAGACTTGTGAACGCTGGACGGCTGCTGGGCATGGCCATTGTCAAGATGCTTCTTTGGAGCGGTGCCAGCGACGTCGGCGGGGTCCCGCTTACGCTTCTTGGTGGGAGGCGGGGGTAGGGCGAGGGAGGACGTGCTGGCGGAGAGAGCTTGGGCCTCTGCGGCGGCCCTGGCGCGGGTCCTGATGGGTGCAGAGAACATCGGGGGCTGGTAGGAGGCGGAATACATGTGGGTTGTGGCCGGGGAGACGGTGGAGGGGGGCGGGGTGTCCTCAATGACGATGACTTCGCGCGTTCTGCCGGAGCTGTCGACCTCCTGGACCTCGCTGTAGCTGACGGTGTACTGGTGTGCCCGCTTGCGTTTGCGCGTGGCGACGGGAGGGGTGTGCATGGTGCTGGAGTTGCCGTTGGGAATGTTGCGACTGCTGAGGGAGTACTGGGGCAACACCTGCGGTGCGAGATGGTGCACCGCGGCTTGCATGGTCTGTGTAGCTGTGGACGACGTGGTGGAGGACGAGGTGGTGGTCGTGAGGAAGGAGAGGATGGGACGTTTATCGGGCTGATACTGACGGCCAGAAACACTCGAGAGAGAACAGGCGCTGTCTGCCACGGCTCCTCTGCTCAAACTTGCCAGTTCCAGCACGCCACCCGTCGCAGGCTCCTCTTTTCCGAGCACGGGCTCTTGGCTGTGGCTCTCCTCTTGCGCTGCGTTTGGCCTGCCCTCTCGCCGTCTTTTGGCTCGTTGGGCTACTGCAAAGCGGCCTCACTTATTTCGCCGCAGTGTCCTTTGACCGGCGTTGACCCCAGTTCTCACGTGTCAGGTTGCGATTCCAGTTCGGGCGCTGCTGCCATGGCCGGCCCCGTCCGTAGCACAGTGACAGAGGCTGGCAAACAATAGCACGGGCAAAGGCCGGCACAGGTGCCACTGCGCTCTGAGCCGGGCTGCCACTCCCTGGCCCACTGGCAACCGTCTCGGCGACTGTGGCATGTCCGAGTCGCGGCGCACTTGTTCAAGGTTAGGTCACATGACATCCAGCGCCAGTGCCCTGGTGATTGGGGTCCAGGAGGAGGCGAAAATGCAGTCTCAAATAGTGTACAGGTCGTCCAGGTCCTCGAGGCCGAGGACATTGCATATGTCTAAGAACAGCAACCAGCTCCTGAGCAGCGTGAGCAGCCCGCCGCAGACAGCTTGCGCGGACAGAGGGGAGGATTGTGCCAACGCAGGACGGCCTCACGTAATATTCGATTACAATCTAGTGTACTTACCGCTTTCGTCTAATCACCCACCGGCTCGTCGTTGTCGTCGTCGTGCTCAGCGAGCGGCCCTCTGCGCTCTCTCTGTCCTGCCCCCTGCTCGTCGTCCGCGGCAGCGTGCCCACCCGCAATGAGGGGTCTCGCATTCCCCCGCGCTGCGGCTCTCTACGACCGCGAAGGCTCCCTCGACTACGGCACTCCCTTCAGCGACGCCGGCAGCCCCATCCCCATTGATCCCGCCCTCCATGCGCCCTCGCCCTTGGACCCCGCTTTGTTCGTCCAAAACGGTCATGCTCTGAACGGCCCTGTGAGTGTGTGATCGCTTCGCCTGCCCTTGACGCGAAGTCACCGCGTCGCGTCGCGAAACGCTCTAGCACAGTCGCGTATCCAGAAACTCACCTGCTCTTCTTAGATCACACACCCTCCGCCTCCAAATGCTTATTACCAACCCTTCCCGCCCATCGACCCCTTCAACCGAGGCCCCCAGGGCGACCCATTTGCCCCGCAACCGCCGCCTACATTCATTCCACCATCCGCACCGACTCCGCCCGTCATGAAGCCCCCTCGGAAGAAACGCAAGATCATCATCGAGCGCGAATGTGGCTTCTGCCAGGGTGACGACACTAGGAATGCTCAGGGAGAACCCGAGCCTCTTCTGACATGCTCAGAGTGCGGTCGAAGTGGTATGTATCAATGCTGTCGAACTGCCTGCTTCTCTCATGTTCTTGCTTTCTCAGGACACCCTACGTGCCTGAAGCTCGATCAACTGGGTGACACTGTTCGAACATACCCTTGGACATGCGTAGACTGCACAAAGTGCGAGAAATGCCACAAACGGGGCAGCGAGGTGCGTCTCTTCCTATCTTCCTTAAGCATGGCAGGCTAACCAATGACTTGCTTTTCAGAAACATATGCTGATGTGTGACGCATGCGACAGAGGTACAGGCCTATTGAGTCGTTGTATATATCCTTCTTGACCCATCATTGTGCAGGTTGGCATATGGGCTGTTTGGACCCACCTTTGACAGAAGAACCCCCTGGAAACTGGTATTGTCCAGCGTGCCAATTGCCGCTAGAACCTGAGCCAATGGAACTCATCCCGGAGCCTGAGCCCGAACCTGAACTCATCCCAATACCTCCAGAACCTGAAGCAGACCCGCTCGACCCCATTGACCCCGCCATACTTGCTGCAGACTCGGCCATTCGAGAATCCTCCGTCGCCTCTTCGTCTCGTTCAGTTCTTCCTTCTTGTACTTCGAGCAAGTCTAGACGGAAGGGCAAAGGGAGAGCTATCACGACGGACGACTCCGAAATCGACATGGACGGTATCGAACAAACACCTACCAACCGGAGGGCTACCAATAAATCAAAGTCCCGTTCGAAGGGCAAGACCCCGATGCGGAACGGAGTCGCCCTAGAACATGAAGAAGAGGAAGGAGAATCAGATGTACAAGGCGCGCCACACGACCCTACGCTTGAAGTACAACCCAAACGAACACGACTACGGCTTCATGCACCTGCCCCTCCTCCGCCTCCTGAAACTCCTCCACAACCTCGCGTACGGTTGCGACTGCCGGACAGACCAAAGGGTAAGGAAAAGGAACGAGAAGTTGGCGAGCCCGAAGAGGAAAAGAAGAAGGGCATGTTCGACGATTTGTTAACCCCGGAAGATCGAGATACTACTCAGACGAGTATCACCCCAGGAGACAAAGCGAGGTTCGACAAAGCCCGAGCTGCAGCTGACGTGCGTAATTTAAGGAAATTTACTGGCAAAATCTCTAAAGTTTTCCTGTTCATTGCAGCTTAAAATGTACCCGCCACCGCCAACAATACCCGATGCCAACGCCACTCCCGTTGCCGGTCCGTCGACGCGACGTTCAGCCATGCACATTCCTCACCCTCTTCCTCCTCCAACACCCGGTCCATCTGCTTCCCCGGCTCCGTCAACTCCAGCACCTGACGTCGCAATGCACACGAGTACGGATAGTGTACCTCGCATACGAACAATACGGTTCGGCGAATTCGAGATTCAAACGTGGTATAATGCACCGTTTCCCGAAGAATACGCCAATCTACCGGACGGCAAGCTGTGGATATGCGAGTTTTGTCTGAAGTATATGAAGAGTAAATTCGTTGCTACTCGACATGAGGTAATTATTCAAGAAGTCTCCTTATATGCGCTGAATTGCTTACAACTCCGCGCATATAGCTCAAGTGCAAGATGCGCCATCCTCCCGGGGACGAAATATACCGCGACGGCGATATCTCGATATACGAAGTGGACGGTCGCAAGAACAAGATATACTGTCAGAACCTATGTCTTCTCTCGAAAATGTTCCTCGACCATAAATCTCTGTTCTACGACGTGGAACCGTTCCTGTTTTACGTGATGACCCAAGTTGACCATACGGGCGCACGTTTTGTCGGTTATTTCAGTAAGGAGAAAAGAAGCCCGAAGGATTACAACGTTAGCTGTATCATGACGCTTCCTGTGAGGCAACGGCAAGGATGGGGAAACCTACTTATTGATTTCAGTAAGTGCCGTACAACGAACGTTGATTGAACGACCTACTGATGACATATGCTGTCAGGTTATTTACTCTCAAAGAAGGAACATCGAGCGGGTTCTCCCGAGAAGCCGTTATCCGCCCTCGGCGCACTGGGATACAAGAACTACTGGACGCTCGCTCTCATGCGATATCTTCAAACGGCGCCGGATAACCCACGTCTCGAAGGTAAGTCTATTCCCCAATGCACCATTTGTCTGTGGGTCTTCCATATCACCTTCATTTGTAGATATCAGTGCTGCGACTGCCATGACCATCGAAGATATTTATAATACGCTCGTTCAGCAAAACATGATCACCATCCTGGACTCTTCCCCTTCCAAGCCTCTTCCCGGACAGGCTATCAGGTTTCCGAAAGGCCGCAAGAATGGCATCGCGCGGAAACATTTGCAGCGTACGGTCACACATGACGATGAGAAGGTGAAGGGTCCTTTCGTTCCTCCTCGCTCGTATAGGATCCATTGGGACCCTGAGTTTGTGGATGAGTATCTGACGAAGTGGGAGGGCAAGGGATACCTAAAGCTCAAACCGGAGAATCTGAGATGGAGTCCTTTCATTATGGCTCGGACGCCCAAGTCGGATGCTATTGGACAGGAATCTGTCCAAGCATCAGCTAACCCCGAGTCTACGGAGCCGAGTCCTGTCGAAAGGGACGGCTCCGCTGATGAAGAGGAGGAGTCTGTTGTGCCCAGTTCGTCCAAGGGTAAGAACAATAATGTTCGAGCAACAGATTCTCCCGCTGCAGCCCTCTTCGACGACGATAATATCGAAGTCGTCTCAGCTTCCACTCCACGCGAACGTCGTCCGACATTGTCACCCAGGAAGTCGACTCGTTCTATGAGGGCTGATCAGGACGTTTCTGCCGTTGAGGGGACTCCTCTTCGCGTTTCTCCCAGGAAGAAAGCTCTTCTCGAATCTCCTCCCACTCCTCGTCGTTCTCGTCGGACATCCACCAACTCTGTCATTTCCAAGCCTCCTACGTCGAACCCACCTCGACCTGCGTCCAGTCTTCGACGAACCAAATCAATGACTCGTGCCCCAAATGGTCAAGATGCGGGAGGTTCACTTGATGGTATTCCTCAGGATGCATCGCTCATTGCTCGAGATGCGGAGTACGCCGCGAAGGTGCAGAGGGAAGAAGTTCGGGCGAGAAGACAGCTTAGGTCAAGGTCCAATACGGATCAGGATGGAACGAGGCAGGCATCCGGGTATGCGTTGCCTGCGCTAGTTGCTCCTACACCCAAACGTCGGAATTCCTCACAGTCACAACCCACTATGAACACTCGGAAACGCAAGAGGTCGGATAAGACAGAGAGGGAAAGGTCCTCTTCACCTGAGGAGGAGCCTGCGCCTTCTAGCCCTGCCACTTCGAGACGTTCGCCGCCGCCCTCCCCGCCTTCGACGAGGATGACGCGACAGCGTGCTTCCATGATGAACATCGCGTCGCCGGCCTTGCGGAAACGGAGTGCTGTGGCGACTCCCAACAAACGGTCGACTGGGAGAAGGCCGCCGCCGGTGAAGAGATCTACGAAAGTGTCCACGAGATCGACGAGACAGAACGGCAATCTTGACCAGGACGATGGAAGCGAGGACGATCGGCAAGCCGCCGAGGTACACGAATCGCCTGAACCTCTTGAAGAGCATGATGAAGAGCATGATGATGAGAAGATGCCTGATCCCGAACCCGCTGCGCGTTCGACTGGTAAACCGGTTTCCGGACCAAGCACTGCCTCTCGTTCGCGGCCACCTTCTAGTCAACCGCATGACGATGTCAAGTCTGAAACGATGGATACTCCTTTGACGGTCCCAGGTGATATGACGGCGAGTAGGCAGAGCGCACCTAGTGATGACACCATGTATGTCAGCGAACATGATCGCGCTGGTGTGAAAGGCTCTGTGCCGCCTCCTCTTGTCGTCGCTCCAGCAGTTGGTGCTCGAGGTGATGGGGTTCCTGATCCGAGAATGGATGGGGCTGCAGAGGAGGAGGAAGACGAGGCGCGGAGAGAAGAGGAGGAAGAGGAAGAAGGGGAAGCCGCAACAACAGCGAGGTCGGAGGCCAAACCCTCGGACGTGGCTCGCCCTGGATCGGGTTCTGTGAATGTCGGTGGCGATGTCGGTGACAATTTGAAGCTAGGAGTACCAACGGGCGCTCCGGGTTCACACACTGGTGGCGAGGAACCTCAACATGTCAACGGTAACGGCAGCGGTGTTGGTGAGAACGCTATTGATGAGGACCTTGATGTCGATGCGGAAGGCGAGGAAGATATCGACGCAGAGGGCGATGATGATATCGATGCTGAAGGTGAACCTGACATCGATGCTGAAGGTGAACCTGACATCGATGCGGACGGTGAACCTGACTACGAGATGCTTTGATGGGCGAGCTTGTTCACTTTTTTGGCTCTTCGACGTTGCGAATTAGCTCGCTCCATCCTTCGTTCCTTCAACATTCATTTGTGTGTATAACTTGTCGGTGCATCCAGCTAACGCTTGATACCACAACCCCTACTCTATTCCAATTTCTCAAAGTACTAGTGTACTATAACATTCACTCGAAGGTCCGATAATGGCTCACACTCCTCGCTATTTCCATGTAGGACCCCCTTCGGTATTCTTGATTGTTTTTCTCCTTTTTCTATGGTGTATCTTGGTAGCCTTGTGTACATTGTTATTTTTCTTTTCGTTTTTGTCTCACTTGATTCTCTGTCCACTCCCTCAAATAGGTAGAAGTGCAATATGAAATGGAACCGTATATACTGTAGCCATAGCTTGGATACTTTGAACTGCAGAGGATTGGTATCAAATTCTTGCGTTGCTGCCTTCTTGTACATATGGCATGGTATGTCTGGCCAGAACATTGACATAGAACCCAGAACGTTAACTTCGCTGAGAAGTTCGAGAGTGCTTCGCGCTATTGAACGCCGAAGTTGAATTAGGACGGTTGCCTAATCAGGAAGTACTATGTAACGTTGTGTGTCATTGCATCGGATTCGAGCTCGCCTCCGCCCGTGAAGTTGTTGTGAAGGTGTGTGACCACCATGCATTTCCAGAAGATGTGCCAAACACCTAACGAAGAATACAGTCGCCACAGAAGAATGATGTATACCTCCGCCGGGCCAGCTGGCAATAGCGCACTGGCAGGTTAGCTCCGATCCTGCAATATTCGCGCTCCTGAAAATTTACTGAAAATTTAGTCCAGGTTCAGCGGTGACATGTAAATAGTGTTCGCGGGTGTCGATTAAGTCTCATTTTACGTGTTAGGAAACGTACATAGACTGTACTCTCATCGCAATCTAAAAGATCGCTACTCGAATTTTTTACGTGTTTCCTCAGAAGCTTTGTAAACTTTTTCGTCCCATGAACGAATGCTTACAAAATATTACAGCCTTCGGCATGGTTTCTTCTTTCACATGCACAAGCAGCACTGAACAGACTGTTGAAGCACAACTTGGAAATGATCAGAGATTTGATCTGCTTTCGTCCGTCTGTGTCTCCTGTTCAGTAGGGTCTGTTCCTTTATACTTTGGCATTTTACTAGCAAAGGGCGTTAGGTTTCGGCAAATATCAAAAGCGAATATAAACAGCAACTTACCCGCTATCGTCAGTCATTTCTTGGATGAGATCACTTTCGCCCTTGTGTCCGGACCACTTGGGGATACCGTCGGGTATTTCCATCACCCTGAATCAGACCAGTCAGTCAGAACGCGTCGCGCTCACGCTTTTGAAGACGACGCAAACCGCTCGCTGTAGAATATATGTGCAGTCGGTTGGAACTCTTTGGGAACATGCCCGTCTTCGAATTTGAACGAACTTGGGTAGGCAAGGACAACGTTTCTTCCCTCGTCGAAGATTGGTGAACGACAGACGTTGCAGGACACCTGTTAAGGAGAGTGAGTACCTAGGTCAGTATATTGCATGTGATAGCAGAACATACTTTGCACGGAACATAATGCTCTCCTGTGCGTTTTGCAGTACTAAAGAAATGCAGGCTGTTATCGACATTCTTCACTAGCCTCACGGATGTCTTGGGGAAGATGACGGCCCATTGGAACGGTGCACCATGGAGATGCTGACACTGTCTACAGTGACAGTGCTTTGCGTCTAATGGGTCTCCATGGAACTCGAACGCCACATTACCACACCAGCATTGTCTGCCGTATGATATCTGAGTACAGAACGGTGCTGAATCTCCCGGACGGACACTCACGATCTGTATTTGGGTACGAACTTGTCCCCCTCGCTCCTCCACTCGTAGGGAGGCTTGTGTAGGAAATCTTCCTCGCTGTATCCACCATCTTTACTAGGAATGTCAGGAGTGCCCGTCCATCCGGTATCAGGGAAAGGCTTGTATGCCTTATTTTGCGGATGCTCATCTGGAGGGGGATGCGGGATGATAGAATGCTCTCCCTGGTGCAATTCTGCATCTGGGTGAGCGTTAGGTTTTACGGTGGGTTTTACTTGATTGTCGTCGTTTGGGGCCATTCTAGGAGACGAGGAATATTGGGAGTAGGGTTTGGTATTGAAGAGGCCTTTCGAGTCGTTTGAATGTCTTGTGCATACTCGAGAATTCAATTGCAAGGGTCTTCGTCAACGTCCGAAGTGGAACTGCAGCCATGATGTCACACACTGACCCAGTTTGCCGACTTCTCTACAAACCGACTCCGCCAACACCCTCAGCAGGTGGAGAAGGTGGACTTGGACAGTGGACAGTGGACAGTGGACACCAAGTTGGACACGATGATGTCACTTTTTGTGCGACAGAAGTCATGTCACAGAGGTGCACGTGACTGTGACGCGTCGCGTCGCGCTCCTCGATCATCGGCCGGGGATTCTTGCTTTAAGCGTCATGGTGATGATCAAAAGCTGGGGGACGATCTGACAGTCTCATATAAGCAGAGCTTGGATGAGATTCAAATTCTGTCGTCGAGGTTTCTCTCTCACTCCCATCATCGATAATAGCTCTAGCTAGGTAGTAAAAATGCCGGTATTGTCAAAGTTGCTCCCTGTCGCTGCGGTCGCATTTGGCTTCCAAGCAGGTTGAGCATCCCATTCTGACTTCTGGTTACACTACTTCAACGCATACTGACAAACTAACAGCTTGTGCTGCAATCTTCGTCCCCAAAGCCGACGAGAAATATTATGACCTCTGCGGCTCACTCGGTTTCCTCACGACTAACCTAGCGTCCATATACTACCCTACTCTCAAGGCTCGACTGTGGGACAAGAGTATTGTCCCGCTGCCTCCGTGGCCTTCTCCGAGTACACTTTCGGGTAGGCAGCTCGTCCTCAATATGATGCTTACCGCATGGACGGTGCGACTCGGGACTTTCCTCTACTCGGTACGTGGTGCGGGAGAATCTGAGGGCGTGAAATGGTATAGTCATGTTTATGCTTCCTTAAAATGTAGCGTGCCATGCGCCATGGTGGAGACTCTCGTTTCGACGAGGCGAAGCATGACCCAGTAAAGTTCACATCCTTCTGGCTCGTCCAAGGTACGCCCCTTTCCACTAAAAGACCATTGTATGCAAACGCATATAATCAATATAACCAACTCAGCGACATGGGTCTTCGCTGTTGGACTGCCCGTATACCTCGTAAGTACATCTTCCTGACACTATCTCTTATGGTGTGCAAACTTGATGCGCATATATGCAGGTCAATACCATCCCAAGCGCAGTTGACCCACGTTTGAGGACTCGGGACTACCTGTCGATTGCACTCATGCTAGGATCATGGATGTTTGAGATCGGTGCGTTGAGTAGACATCATCGAACAGGCGCGACTTGCGATTCGAAGTACTGATTGTCCCCTTTGACAGTCGCCGATAACCAGAAGGCACAATGGCGACACGAAAAGAATAACAAGCATCACGACGAGAAGTTCATCACGCGTGGGTTGTGGGGAATCAGTCGACACCCCAAGTACGCCTCTCTCTCTCCCTCCCTCTCTCCCTCCCTCTCTCCCTCCCACCATTTCTCTCCTCTCCTCTCGATCTCATCAGGAGTTGACTCTCCTTTGAATAGCTACGTAGGCGAAGTCGGTATCTGGACGGGAATATGGGCGTTATCCGTCCCTGCATTGATCACCCCCCTCTTTCCGAGATATACCTGGATCGCGGCGGGTGTATCCCCACTTCTGACGTGGTTCGCGTTGAGGAACGTTTCTGGAGTCCCTCTTTTGGAGGTATGTATGATTCAATCGAACCTGAAGGCGTTTCTGGTAGTTGTGCCAAGTTTCCTGACCTCCGATACGATGCGTAGGAGGCAAACGATAAGAAGTTTGGCGGAGATCCGGGGTATGAGAAGTACAAGAAGTGAGTGTTATCGTCGCTAGAACTGTCCACGTCGAATATTGATGCTCTATTTGCTCACGTTTCTCTCCCGTCTCATAGGACCGTCCCGGTGTTTTGGCCTTGGAGTCAACCGTCTGCATGAATTGTATGAACTTCGATCGTAGGTATACTTACTTCTCTACCCGTCTCGTGATTCAATTGTGTCATCCGGAGAAACTACTCTTTTCTGCATGTAGCTTACACCTGTACCATATTCCCGACGAATGAACGCCTCACAAAAACGAACGACCCGAGTGAGTCAAGAACAAGAATGCTTCATTCGACGATTCGATGATGATAACAAAAGTCGTACAACGAAACACAGAGGACTTCTACATACATGGTTTGCTGTAGCGTACAATTGCAACCGAGAGACATCAAGAAAAACGTCCGTGGGTATCTAGTACTACAACAAAGTGCTTGGGATTGATATTGGAGAGAGGGGGGGAGAAACATGAGAACAACTGTACAAGATCGAGTACATGCAGGGTCATACAATGCGCCCGTGGGGACGAGTTACTGCTGATCATGACAAAGACAAAGGATACCGCGAAGTCATTTAGGCAAAGGTGGGGACATCGAAAGTACCTTCAGGATCCGTCCCATGCTCATAAATGAACTCCCTATCCTTCTGCGCAAGATGCTTGATATAACTAATCGTCGCATGCGCATCCACCTCCACCCGTTTATTCACACGCGCAGCACCACGAACGGCAGCAGTCGCAACGTGATAACGTGAGGTATGGTTCTGAAGCATCATATCAAACGCAGTCGTCGTCGTTCCTTCCTCGCGGTACCCTTCGATCGTGACCCTATCCAACCCTTTCCTCCCAAACAACAATCCCTTCAACTCGACGGGGTATCCGTGATAGTTGAAGTGAATTGCTCGTCCGCCTTCTTGTCCTGTGAAGAGAGCATCCCAGGATTCGTCGGTCAAGGCGTGAGGATGTGAGCCTTCGGGACCGAGGATCATGAGATCTGTGACGTTCACGACACGAACGCGGAGTTCGGGAACGAGTTTACGAAGGAGGGCGGCGGCGGCGATGACTTCGAAGGTGACTTCCACGCCGATACCGACGAGGACGACGTCAGGGTCAACACCATCGTCTGTTGAGGCGAACTTCCAGATGGAGGCTCCGGCGATACAGTGCTTGTCGGCTTCTTCGGGGCTTAACCAGACGGGGGTAGGTTGTTTGCTGCCGACCATCAAGTTGACGTAGTCCTTTGCACGCAAGCAGTGTGCGACCGTGCTCAGGAAGCAGTTGGCGTCGGGGGGAAGGTAGACACGGGCGAGTGCAGGCTTCAAGTCGAGGACGGCTCCGATGAAGGCAGGGTTTTGATGCGAGAAGCCGTTGTGTTCTTGACGAGCCCATGTCGACGTCTCGACGTAGTTGAGAGAACCGACAGGCTGACGCCAGGTGGTCTCATGTGCCTGCAAACATCAACGTTAGATGAAGCGACACTTTAGATAGCGAAGAAGCAACGCACCATTTTGACGAACTTGGAGTATTGGACCATCATAGTATGCACGATACCCAAGAAAGCCTCGTAACTGGGGAACAAGCCCGTCCGGCCAGTGAGCGTGTAGCCTTGCAACATGCCTTGCATAGTGTGCTCGGACAACATCTCAATGACACGGCCACCCTTTGCCCGAGAAGCAACATCCCATTGGAAGTTACGACCGCTATCGGGATCTTCGAGGGTCGCGTCGAGCTTGTTGGAGACCAGCTCGTCAGGGGAGAAAATACGGAACGTCGTGGGATTTCTGCAAGTCGGACGTTAGGATCATCGTTCGCCGAGGATGATATGGAGAGGACGTACTTGTGGGTTATCACGTTTAGGTACTTGCCAATGACTTTCATGCAGCTCTCTTGACTGCCCTTCTCGACGCCGTAGTCTAACCAGACGGGGACCTCGAGGGGAGTGTAGGCGGCGTACGCCTCCTTCCTCTGGCCCAATTTCTTGTTGTCATCCTACAAGATAGTACGTCAGTACCGTGAATTTCGGTAGGAGAAACCTCTCGTACCTCGGGGATGACGCTCAAGACGGCCTCACTGGGTTCGCCGTTAGGCAGAACCTCCTTGGGGCCGTATCCGTCCAACCACTCTTGGAGGAGCTTGCGCTCCTCAGCGTCAGTCTTGGCCTCGGGAAGAGGGACCTGATGAGACCTGAAAGATCCCTCAATATATTCACCATGGAGCTGCTTGACACCGGTCCAGCCCTTGGGCGTCCTCATGATGAGGACAGGCCACCTAGGCTTGACGATGGGGCTTCCGCTCCTGGCGGCTTGTTGGATCTTCTTGATCTCGTCCAAAGCCCACGACATGGACGCAGCGAGATCTTGGTCGATATTGTCGAGATCCTCGACGAACCTCGGTTGGTAGCCGTAGCCGACAAAGAGAGCGGTGAGCTCCTTGTCGTCCATGGTACCGTAGATGGTACGCTCGGAAATCTTGAAACCGTTGACATGTACGATGGGAATGACGGCACCGGATTCGGCGGGGTCGATGTACTTGTAGCCGTGCCATGCGCTAGTGAAGGGATTTAGCTATGATGCTATACGTATACCTATGTTGGGAACTCACGTAGCAGTAGGGCCAGATTCGGCCTCGCCGTCACCAATAACGCAAACAACGACAAGGTTGGGCTTGTCCATGACGGCACCGAAACTTACGCTGAGCGCATAACCGAGTTCACCACCTTCGTGGATGGATCCCGGGGTCTCGGCATTAATGTGTCTAGAAAGCGCATATAGTCAGGTTTCGGCCTCTTGAAACTAATTCAGGGCACTTACGACGGGAATCCTCCCGGGACACTGAATCCTTTGATCAGTTTGGTAAGACCTGCCTTATCCCGGGTGTATGCGGGCCAGAAGGTACCGAGCGAACCCTCAAGCCAGAGGCAAGAGAGAATAGCGGGAGCACCATGTCCTGGGCCCACGACATAGAGAGAGTCGATGCCCGTCCGACGGATGAGGGCATTGAGATGTGCTGCGCAGAAGACGAGTCATTAATGATGTCATATGGATGGTAGGGCGGGGATAGACATACCGTATACGAGAACGAGGCCCGGGCAAGTGCCCCAGTGACCAAGCAGACGAGGCTTGATGTCGTCTGCCTGGATGGGACGCTCGACGAGGGTGTTGTCCTTCAAGAAGATCATCGCTGAAAGCGCATATAGTCAGTTATTTCCCGCATATATGCGGTTTGCGGTCCCGGAAGACTGCAAAACGCTTCAGAAAGACGAGCGTACCGGCGGCGATGTAGTCGGCTGCGCGGCGGAACTGCTGGATGGCCCCAATCTCATTTTGAGAGAGGAAGTTCTTGTAGTCGATGTTGACCTTGAGGTCGAGGATGCTCTCCGGGATGAGCGACGGATCCGGAGGAGGGTTGGGTTGGAGGAGTTGTTGAGCAGGCATATTCGACTTGTGTGTTGAGCTTCGGACTGAAGCTCGCAAGGGGGAAGATGGGGAGGGTGGAGGAGCTGGTGCGGAGGGTTATATAGCGGAGACGGCTTTGGACATGCCGACATGGCTATGGTTCGCAGGCCTAGAGAGGATGGAGTGAAGTGCACCGAGAGCACGGCTCGGTCACCCACGACGCGTCGCAGCCAATCAGCGCGCCCGCTCGAGCAACGCGTCCGGTGGCGGTGTCCCCGACCCTGACGGAGGCCTCCCTAGAGCTCTCTCGCCGCACCCGCGAGCTCTCTACTCAACTCTCCTCCACGGCCAATCACTGACCACGTCCGCCATCTATTCGACTGCACCGCGAGCCAGACCTCCAGCACACGAACGCTGAGAGACACGGCAAGAGCTGGCTAGCCCCTATCCACCCACATGTGTACCATGCACTGCATGCTTTTATAACACTTTGACAGATGCAGGCTCCAGGCCATATCACAGGTATTCTTATCGACTTCATATCGCACCCTTTTTGCAAGCATGTCTTGGGCTGGCCTTCCGCACAGAACCTGAAATTGCGAATTCGCCGGCGACCGAGCTATGAATAGAGTCACACATGATTACTGTTATTGCGGAGAGGCTCGGAATTCATCTCCCTGCACCGGCCATTGTGAGACGGACGCAAGCTGCTATGTGCTTTGCGTGCGATTGTCGCCGCCAGTGAGCTTGGGGTCGGCGACAGAACAGAACGCGTTGAGGACGAGGACGCGGACGCGGTGAGATCACGACGCGCCGGTTGTGCAAACGTCGCGGCGGTAAGTGAGGCGCGATCGACGTCATCGACACCGATCGCGTCCAGCCTGGTTCTGCTGAAATACTCAACGCCGGGAAGATGTCCATCTTCCCCCTGGCGACGCATGCAAAACGCTTGAGCTTTTTTCTATTATCATAGTCTCGGACAGACTCGTCTAGGCTCGAAGAGAACCACAGTTCCCCTCAATCAAGCCCAGGCAGCCCGGAGGCCTCTCTCGCACTAGCAAAGCCCTGCAACATTCTCCGAAGTATATTCGAGAACCACGGACGTTGAACTGATATTATAGCTCTACCATCGTACCGCGTACGCACCACCACACACTTGCTGAGCAACATGCCGTTTCCTCTCAGCATCCCCACCTACGCCCCGCTGACCTCCACCACCGGTTTCGCAGGCGGCGAAATGTCTTCCGATCCTGCAGACAACCTCATCCTCGCCGTCAATGCGGGGTCTTCTTCTCTCAAGATCTCCCTCTATCACCTCGATCCGAGCTTTAACCCCAAGTCGAACAGCTCAACTGGTGACTTTGACGTTCGGACGCAGGACCCTGTGCGTCTGCTGCTCGTGTCCACAATCTCATCCATCTCCTCTCCTCCCGCCAAGTTCTCTTTCAAACCTTCGCCTTCCAACCTCGCTCAGTTCCAAGACCTTACAGGAGGCAACACCGAAGCAAAGACTATCAAGAATAAGGAGGTCCCATCCATAACCAACCACGAAACCGCCTTTACGTATTTCCTCACCCACCTAGAGGAAAATGGCGGAATCAAGAAGGAAAGCATCCGGAGAGTCGGCCACCGTGTCGTCCATGGCGGAGACTTTAGGCAACCGGCGGTGATTGACAAGAAGAGTTACGAACACATTGAGGAGCTGAGTGACCTTGCGCCATTGTGAGTACCTCAACAATCAGATGTTCATTTTAATATGGGACTGACCGAGTCGGATCGATGCCCCTCAGGCACAACGGAAGTGCGCTGACACTCATCCGGACTACCCTTCAAGTCCTCCCACACGCGGTGTCGATAGCGTACTTTGATACGGCGTTCCATAGTACCATCCCTCCCCACATCTCTAGTTATGCGATTGACCAAAAGGTCGCGAAGAGACGAGGTTTGAGGAAGTATGGCTTCCACGGACTGTCTTGTGCGCACTTTCATCTCGAAACCTGACGCAGAAAACTGACTATATGCGTGTTTCCAGACGCATATATCTTGCGTACAGTCGCAACGCACCTAGATATTCCCTCCGTAAAGACCCCAGCATCCGTACCTCCCTCCGAAACACCCAACAAGAGCTCTTCCGAACCTCCCGATATCAACCTCATCATCCTACATCTCGGTTCAGGCGCATCTGCATGCTGTATCAAGAATGGCAAGTCCTACGATACCACGATGGGTTTGACACCCGTTTCTGGGTTACCTGGGGCAACTCGGAGTGGAGACGTTGATCCCAGCTTAGTCTTCCATTGGTACGGACACGTCAAGGCACTCGCTACTCGTCCTTCGACTCCTGCTAGTGGGAGGGGAACTCCCTCCAGCAAGAAAGGAAAGGATGGAGAAGATGGAGATGGAGAAGAGGATGAAGATGAGGATGTGGTCGCTCCGGAGGGGGTTGGAAGGCTGTCGCATCATCAGACTGCTGGTGTGGATGTGAGGGTGACGGTTGCGGAGGATATCTTGAATAGACGAAGTGGATGGAAGAGTATCACGGGTACGACGGATATGGGTGAGATCGTCAAGAAAGTGAAAGAACGTACGTATTCGCATTACTCATCATTCACCTCCTCACGTTAACGCGAACTTATGATTTATAGGCAGAGAACAAGGAGTCGCAGAAGATCCAGAAAACCCAGACCCATACCTCCTCGCCTACGACCTCCTCATCGACCGTCTCCTCACCTACATCGGTTCCTACTACCTCAAACTCGAGGGTAAAGTCGACGCAATCGTCTTTGCAGGTGGTATAGGCGAGAAGAGCGTCGAGTTGAGACAAGACGTCGTAGAGAGGATGGCCTGCTTTGGGTTCTCGATTAACAAAGGTAAGATCTATTTTTAGTTCGACGTGCAACATGCAATATGTCGATCTTGCTCACCCTGTGGGTGATGATGTGTAGAGAGGAACGCGAATGTGGGTAATGCTGAAGCTGGGTTGGGAGAGGATAAGAAGGTCGTTGAGATTTCCGAGAGCTGGGAAGGGAAGGAAGGGAAGCGAGTTTTGGTTTGTTGGACGGACGAACAGGTGCGTCTCCCTTCTTTATAACGCGGAAATTGCCTTTGTTGATGGTGCGTTTGCATAGTTGGAAATGGCACGCGAATGTGCGCTGGAACCCTCGTTCTGGCCCTAACTGTTCTTTCGCGTGGTACATTGAAGGCGAGCGTGTTGTGTCGCCGTGGTGAGTGCGTGTATGATTATTAGACAAGAAGAAAGAAAGGACGATCCCCGGCGTGCTATACCTTTGAACGCTACGCGAGTCGTGTACTTTTGCGCCGAGGATGTACTGTGTACGAATACATGTGGGACTGGATCTTTGTATACCGCATTTACCTTCGTGTATTTTACGACTCTCAATAGATTATGAACATCCAAAGTCTTATTGGGTCTGCGAACCTAAATAAAGAGAACATAACGAGGAAGGGGAAGAGCAGGAGGGACGTCAGCAGGTGGTGCACAACTTTCTCCTCTCAGGGAACGGCAATTTGAAATCAAGCGCCGCACTGCGAGAGTGCCTGCTCCTGCTCCGAGCGAGAGCTACACTAACATACACCTCTCCCCTCACACGACTGTCACTTCTTCCCTTGCTTGTCGTTCTCTTCCTGCATACATGTCATAGCTCAAGAGCGCATTCAAAACATACCCAACACTACTCTTTCTCCCTCTCCAAATTAGGTCTATTCGCCAAGGTATATTGGCATTTTGGCAGGTGAAGCCGCAGCATGCGTTCCGGGATCCCGAGGCTTGTCTTTGCCTCTGCATTCGTGCTTAATGGTTTTCTATGGTCGCAAAGTCGGTACGGCCATGTAGCGAGCTCAAACTCGCATTCGGTACTCTCTAAACGAGGCGGGGTTGTTACGAGGAGTCTGTTTGGGGTGAGGGACGACGAAGCGTTCGGTGTGTCGAGGAATGGGTCGTTGACTTTGGTTGAGGATACAGACGTAAGTTCCTTCTTCACCTTATGCTGTATATCTCTCACTTTATTTGTTCTGAACATTTTGTTCCACCAGTGCCGCCCAATAGCATTCCCCACAGACGAGCAATGTCAAATAGCCGAAGAATCATGTCCCTACTCCGATACAGTCCTCTCAATACCCTACCTCCAACGCTACTACTGCTCCAAACCGCCCATCCGTCCCTTCATCTTCGCAGGTTACATCCTCTGGCTCGCCTTCCTCTTCTCCACACTCGGAATCAGCGCCTCCGATTTCTTCTGCCACAACCTCGGTACCCTCGCTCAATTACTTGGATTGGACGAGAACGTCGCTGGGGTGACCTTCCTGGCGTTTGGGAATGGCAGTCCGGATGTGTTTGCGACGTTCTCGGCGATGAAGAATGATTCGGGTGGGTTGGCGATTGGTGAGTTGCTCGGTGCGGCATCGTTCGTGACTACGGTTGTGGTTGGGTCGATGTGTATTATTAAACCGTTTAGAGCGGACCCTGGGCCGTTCTTGAGGGATGTGGGGTTCTTCACTGTGGCGATTATTGTGCTGCTGGTCGTCCTTTGGGATAGTCAGATTACGGCAATGGAGGCTGCATCTCTTGTGGTGATGTATGTCTTCTATGTGACCGTGGTGGTAGTTGGAAGTTGGTGGGAGAGGAGACGGGAGAGGAAGAGACAGCTTGAGGCTATGTTGAGAGATGAATACCGAGAAGAAGTTGCGCCCTATCAGGATGAACCGGAATGTAAGTTGAGACCATGCTCGCAGAGGATATTTCTATTCACTCTTGTGGTCTTTTCAGCCTCCCCCACAACCCAAGGAGCTTCTACTTCTGGCTCCCTTCTTCAGCTCCCATATACCAGATCACGAGCTATTTCCGCTCCTCAACCTCACCGACCAAACCTCGAACTACCCGAACGTCCACAAACCCGCTCCCCATCGCCAAATTCCACGATATCCAAACATCACCGACATTCATCACATTCATCACATTACAGCCACATGCCCTCGTTCTCTCTCGTTGGTGCACTCGAGTTCCGTGACCTTGTCTCGAAGATGCAACGACATGCGAGCGGACCGTCGTTGGATATGTTTGATAGTCCCATCTCACCTTACCCCGGTGGACATTATAGCTACCATGGGACTCTTCGGGGTTCTCGTCCACATACGCCTCAAGGACACGATCACGAGCGGGACCCATTCGACTTGATTGATACTCTTCCTTTGCATGAACGGTCTCCGCCGCATGGTCAGGGAGACCCGTTGATTGAAATATCGTCTGAGACCGAGAACGAAGAGTCCCCTGTTCCTCCCATTGCGATCACGCATACCCCCGCATCTCCAACTGAAGCGTCGGACGCTGCTTCCTCAATAACCGAACAAGTCTATGGACCGCCGCAACTTCTATCAAAGCGACAACGAATATGGCACGTCATCGTGCATAGTTATCATGTCCTCTTCCCCTCCCTCCAAGGCTTCCGCCAAAAATCCCTCCCCGGAAAAATCGCGGGACTATTCGCAGCACCCGCAATTATGGCCTTGACACTTACCCTCCCTGTAGTCGTGACGGATTTTGACAATTGTGGGGAACATGAGGAGAAGCATTTGAGAGTGCAGGAAGACGATAGTGCGCGGTTGATTGAGTTCGAAGAGGAGGGTGTCCAGAGGGCACTTGTTGCGGAGGAGGAGATCGAGAAGGAGAATGAGGAGAAGCTGAAGTTCAATAAGTGGCTTATGGCGGTACAATGTATCCTCGGTCCTTTGTTCTGCGTTTCCATTCTATTTGGTGAGTTCCGCTTATTCATGAGAGCGTTCGGAGCTGATCAATCATGTTTGCGGGGTAGATGGCACAGAACATGAACCGTGGCTACTCCTTGCTGCAGGTGTCTCTGGCACGACGCTTGCTATACTTGTCGCCGTCTTTGCCAAAGACGGAACTAGTCCTGGATCGCGACTCGTCCGGTGTACGATGGGTTTCATCGTAGCCGTGGTTTGGATCATGGCTATCGCCGATGAAGTCGTTGAGGTTCTCAAGGTAACGACAAGGATCCAGGCAATGAGCACATGTACTGACATTGTACCTTGTATAGACGTTCGGCTTGATTTTTGGGTTGTCTGACGCCATTATTGGTATCACTATCTTCGCTATGGGCAATTCCCTTGCAGATCTCGTCGCAAACATGAGCGTTGCCGTACGTATCATCCCATTTAAAGTATTTTTTTTACCCTCTCACCATCGGTTCTCTATAGGTCTTCGCCCCCGTTATGGGCTTCTCAGCGTGCTTCGGCGGCCCCATGCTCAACATCCTCCTCGGAATTGGCATTTCAGGATCCTATATCATCCGTCAAACCGGCGAACCGTACCACATGCACTTCTCCACCACTCTCGTGGTCACCGCCACAGGCCTTCTCGCCCTACTCGTTGTCACGCTTCTATTCGTACCCTACAATGGGTACTTCCTGCCTCGAACATGGGGCTTTGCGTTGATTGCGGCGTATACGGCGTTGATGATTGCGAATGTGGTTGTGGAGGTGAAGCACAAGTCGACATCATAGTATGATTTCTTTGCATCGTAAGACAATTTTCTCTTCTTATGTGGCTAGGAGAATTGCAGCTCCTATTTAATTGTACTCATCTTGGTTCCGTTCGTTCCAGTCGTCGTACTCATGCATATCTGCTGTTTGCTCTCTTTAACTTTCTTGCGTTACAAGTACATGCATTATTATTTGGTTCTTTCGCTTTTCCTTAACTTACGCACATTACTAAGTATTTCGATTCTATTCATGATTAGCCAATACCTTGTGCCGTAGACATTGCTCTCATCTTCTGGTCGTTGCTTCAATTCAATCGGCATTCTCGTGCATTTGCTTGAACTTCTTGAACGACGACAGTTTCCTTCTGCGACCGAAGCACCGTGACGGCTATACCGGGCCGCTCTGGCCGATGCCGCGGCGAGGCGAAGATCGCTGTGCCATGTGAAAACGGCTGTGGCAGTCAATTGACTTCTTGACGTCGAAATCATTCTGCTCAGCACCCCTCTTGCCCTCTCTCTCGTCACAGCTAGTCTGTCAGGACCGACGCTCACCATCCCCACGGCATATACGAATAAAGGGATCCCCTCAGCGGAACGGTCCTCTAGTAAACGCGTTGTAACTTGCCATGTCCACACTCCTTGCGTCACTCTCAAGGCACACCCTCCGACAACTGAAATTCATCCTGCCTGGTGGCTTGATCACGTTCTGGCTGGATACTTATCATGAGTTTGTTCGCGTCCTCCTTGGAGAACAGGGTAGCTTTGCTCGGTCAGTGTTTCTTGGTTATAGCGCAAGAACTACTAAACCAAATAAGGATACATTCGTCTTGGGTGTGATGTTGTAGGACCTTTGCTCTCTTGTCCGTGGCGGCTGCTACGTTGACGTTCTCCTTGTTCATGTATATTCTCCTCTTCCCCCTCATTAAGGGGGAGCATCCAAATGTACGTACCGTCCATTTGCCCAAGCTTCGGAACATACCCATCAACCATATCCTTGTTGTAGTACCGTCAATGGAGGCAACATGGCGTTCTGTCTTCAGTCATTCCTGTGAGTGAATTCAAATCAAAACAAATGAGTGTCTTCTCAATGAATTAACCATATTATTGCACGACGTGAAATCAGCTTCTGACGACTTCCATACTGACGGGTTGGTCGCTAATGGTATACATCCTGGGACGATGGTCGAGTCTTGGCTGGGTCGAAGGTATTATTGGAGGTACAGTATTACGATCAGTTGTCTTGCGGTTATAGTCCCTGACATTAACTACCCATGAATAGCTTCTGGCCTATACGCGCTTTCCTTCGGTTTATTGGGCCTCATACCAGCACCGAGGGTACGCCGGCAATGAAAGAACGAAAGCCACGCATGCCTTGTTGTCGAATAGTCCCCCTCGAGTCACATCTTCGCAAGACCATACTATATGAACAATTTCTTCGCTGTGTCTGTATTTCTAATTCAATACTTCCTCCCAACTCTCAAATACTAAGGGACGTGGAGAGATGAATTGCCTCCGGATGTGTACTGTTGGGTTCGTATGTCTGGGTTGCTCATCACTCGTGGCCACAGCAGCTCGTATTGAGTCAGCCATCGACGTAGCAACTCACCCCTCCGAGCTTCAAGCGTCAAGCCTCGACATGGCGTTTATCCATACGAAATGCCCCGCCCCTCTTCCAATGCGAGAAATAATATACACATGTGACAATTGCAACCGAAATATACACCTAAACCCTCATTCTACAGATATTCAGCCAACCGTACTATCCCAAGTGGATATAACCAGCGACAAGCGGACAAGACACTACCAAAGCAACCACTTCTCTTCAGAGACACGTCGAGCACAAGCCTGACAAGGTGAGCTGTTCAAAGGTATTGAGGCGGCCAATGTGGCAGACTTGCTAGAGCTGCGTTGACGCATTCTCTTACTCGCCGCTTCGACGCCATATCTCCAGACTGACGATATCCGGCGAAGACTTCTTGCATTTGGAAGGTCGATGCAGCGACTGAATCTAATTGATCACAAAGGATGCACGTTAGCAAGAATCTTATGCTTCCATGAAAGCTAGGGCAACGAAAGTACGTATCGACTTACCGAAATTTGAACCTGCTTCCTTCGCAAGCTAGACAAGTACGTAAATCTTGGTATATATCAACGTGAACAAGGACAGCTGGGACTTACTTGTTCCAGCCTGGCAACCTCTTGTCCTTGTCCACCGTACGGACCGCCATAACCTCCTCCGCTGAAGAGGCCTGCACCACCGAACGACCGAGCCCTAGCCTCAATGTCACGTTTCCTGGCTCCCCAGGCTTCCTTGAGAGAATCAAACGCATTCAAAGCCTACGAGCGCGGCAAGTCGATTTAACAGTGAGCTGAGAACACATCAGCTAAGTCAAGGGAAAGCGGTATACCTGTTTCCAATAGTATGGGTCCCAAGCTTCCAACTCCGCCTTATGTTGACGAATGAAGTCACGCGGGTGAGCGGTCTGATACTGTGAGTTTCCTTGAGTTTGAGCTTGGGAACTTGTGGGACCAGATGTCGAGTTTGCTAATGGGTCAAACTCAGGAAGGTAGGTGTTCTGCGGTTGTTGCTGCTGTGGCGGCTGTCCGTATCCCATTTGTCCGTATTGTGTAGGGTATCCCGAATATTGTTGTGGCTGCTGCTGCTGCTGCTGTAGCATACCGCCGTATCCCCCGTTCATCGCGCCCTGTAGTTGCTGCCCGAATGAGCTTGAGGGCTGGAATGGCATACCAGTAGGCTGTGATTGTATAGGCGGAGACATGAATCCCGATCCCATTGGGCTTGCGGGATATCCTGGAGTACTTGGAGGGATCCCCCATGTGTTCTGTTGTGGTATCTGTGAAGGACCATATCCCCCTGCACCAGTCATCCCCATCTGCTGTTGTCCCATGTACCCACTTGGCGTAGGAGATAGGGATGACGAAGAGGGGCCTGTGTTCGGTGATAACCATGTTGTATATGGTTGCGGTTGCGACCCAGGCAGATCGCCACCTGTTATGTTTGGGAAACGAGTCAATGGATTGGCAGGATTGTCGATGAAGGGATTATTGGAGAGTTCTGGAGGTGGTGAGCCATAACTTCGCCTTGGAGAGTACATCTTGATAGGAATTGAGGGTAAGACGACGTTCTAAAGCTGAGGGGCTTCAAAATATACCTAAGGATATGTTCAACTTGTTTTGCTTTTGGCTATGAGACGACTCCGAGTCTCTAGACGTAAGATTTCCTGTGCGTACGAACGAATACAAGGCAAAAGCTGTGTGCGCACTGCGCAGCCCAAACGGCACAACTGCCAGGGATCGGATTTATCACGAGCGTCGATGATGTCAGCGGGGCAAGTTCCGCGCGATAAGATTAGATCCTCCTGCCACGCGCCGACATACGTGTCGCGTCCAGAAAAGGCAATATGTCTGCAACGTCGATCGCTTGACTGGCTACAACAGCTTACTCCCTTGCAAACACTCACCATCCCTCTCTACGGGGCTTTCATTCCTTCTTTCTCCCTGGGCTCTAATATACTGGAGGGACTTGACCTGTAGTCTCTGATTCTCGCGCGAGCCATGGCGCCGCATATGCTCTTCCTTCTATCCACCCTGCTTTTCCTTTGTGTGCTCGTTAGCGCGGCAGACCTGTACAAGACCCTCGACCGTTAGTCCAAGGCGCGCATTAAGCCGGAATACAAGAACTGATCCTGATATGTTTGGTTTCTTGCAGTTGCTCGTTCTGCTTCTGAGAAGGATATTCGAGCTGCGTACAAGCGGCTAAGTCGAAAGTGCGTATACTCACACATTGAATGGATGTGGCTGAGACTGATCGACCCTCTCAGATATCACCCTGATAAGAACAAGGATCCAGGAGCAGAAGAGAAGTTCGTAGAGATTGCCCACGGTACGTGTTACCATTTCTCAGGCCGACCTTTGCTGACTTCATAGTGCAGCATACGAGGTTCTGTCCGACCCGAAGGTTTGTATAACGCGTTATATATCTCCTCCTTGTACTGAATCATATGTCTTCGCAGAAAAAACAAATATACGATCAATATGGAGAGGTATGTTCAAGTGCATGCTTTGTTTTGGACTGTAACCGAACTTCTTGCCTCTCTTAGGAAGGACTGAAAGCACATGAAGGTGGCCAAACGCCGCATGCCAACCCATTCGACATATTCCAGAGCTTCTTTGGTGGTCGTAAGTCCTTATACCCTTTCACGTGGGTCATAACTGACGGTCATTAGACCCTGGACAACAAGTGCGGAAAGGACCAACGTCTATCAGTGACTTCGAAGTCAGTCTGGCCGATGTGTAAGTCGTTCATTCGATTATTATTGAACACAGTTCGACTTTGAACTTTTTTCAGATATACTGGCGCGAGTCTCGACGTGAGTCTTTCATCTTTAAAACAGCGTGATCTGGACCTCACGTCTTCTTTGCTAGTTCATGATCAAGAAACGTATACTCTGTGACCACTGTCGAGGTTCAGGAGCTGCTTCATCAGCCGACATTCACACTTGCCCCGCATGTGGTGGCGCAGGTGTCAAGATTGTTCGTCAACAAATCTTCCCCGGTATGTTCTCCCAATCCCAAGTATCGTGTAACGAATGCGGTGGACGCGGGAAGATCATCAAGCGCGTGTGCCCGCATTGCAAGGGAAGCAAGGTTTTGGATCATACGCAACATTACAACTTGGAGGTGCCAAAGGGTATGCCGGAAGGGTTTGAGATCGTTTATGAGGGTGAGGGAGATGAGAGTCCAGATTGGGAGTCTGGAGATGTTATTATGCGCGTTAGAACAAAGAAGGAACGCGGAGGGTTTAGGAGGAAAGAAAGTAACCTTTATTGGAAGGAAACTATTGGAGTGGACGAGGTGCGTTGTGTTTCTCTCTTGTTGATATCGACCAGGTCGTTGAATGATTAGCGGTCGTATAGGCTCTCCTTGGTTTCGAGCATACCCTCACACATCTAGACGGACACAAAGTCCAGCTCAAGCGCACTGGGGTGACACAGCCGGGATACGTACAGACCATCAAGGGCAAGGGTTTGCCTATATTCAATGGCAATGGCTACGGTGATCTCTTCATTGAGTACAACGTTGTCCTACCGAAATCGCTGTCGCCAGAGATGAAGAAGCGTGAGTAGCCTTATCGTTATGTACGTTCGGACGGAGCTGACTGTTCGAATCGATGTAGGCGTTGCGGAAGCCTTCCATGGGAATGGGAAAGGCAGTCCGACAAAAGATGAGCTATAGAGCTTGTTGTAATTTATTATTGTAATGGATGATGCTGGTATGGGACAACTTGCTAGAATCATAATGCCAGATTGCAGGGCTCTTATCCGCGAGACTGCTCGTCCCTTACGCAGGGTCAAGCTCAAGCAATCTAGTCACAAGTAACGATTGCTAGGGTTCCTTTTCATGTACTCACGTTTCTGCCGCTGACGAACCTAGGAAGCTTCGATGTCGCACCTCAGCACTCTGTCACACTGTCACTTCCCTGAGACCCATGTATTGCTCAACGGCACAACCGGAAATGAATGAACAAATATCCCAAACGACATCCTAAACCCAAGCCGGATACTCCCCAAATCCCCTCAAATCCGCTTCAACTCGACATTGATATCTCCCGTCGTCGCACCCTTGTCAAAGGTTGCGGTGAAAGGAACACCCTGACCACACTGAGCGGCGACAGCCTTGATACCCTGCTCCCATCGTCCCTTCGACACGTTGATAGTGGCATTAGGGTCCACTGGGGTAATGGTGAACTGAACGTTCCCGGAGGTACCCGTCGTGGTCTTGGGGTTACCCTGGCATTTCTGGATAGAACCAGCAATACCGCCGCAGATTTGTAGCAGTGCAACGTTGGTGGTATGGAAGTCAAGGGGACTAGGGCAGGTATATGATAGTTAGAACGTGGATGGAAGTCGTGCGTCGAAATGTACTCACGCTTCATCACTGCACACGACATTGCTGACTGCTGTCAGACGGGGGACGAGGAGTGGCCGGGCAAGCGCACTCATGGCGAAGATGGAGGCAACGGCAGGACTTGCGAAACGCATGATGTCCAGTCAGGAACCAATGTGAGTTGAGAAATTGAATGGAGGAGAGTTGATATAAAGATCAAAGTATCCTGCAATTCGTCTCAAACGAGTTGGCTAGCTTGGTGAGAAAGGGTGGAAAGGTTCGAGCGGCCGAGAAGGAATGAAAGGCTTCAAAAAGAGCGTGGCTGAACCGGTCAGGGAAAGGAATGTTTATGAGTGAGAAAGAAATTCTCAGATGTGGTTGGGATTATATAGGCCCTACAGACCTATTTGCCGATCACTGTGGTTACCGATCATATTGAGAACGCGATTTCTGGAAATTCTGACTGAACACATGGTTACAATGCTGATTGCGGGCCAAGGCCGCCAAGAGTCCCAAGACCTTCAGACTCCGCCAGCGCGGGTTCTTTGCTCAAGTGGTCGTCTGTACACGGCCAGACAGTCCAGTCAACGCAAATATGATTCAGGGACTTTCATGTAGTTTTCATAAGAAACTCATCACGTTTCCACAAAGAAATCATCAAATTATCACAAGAAAATCATCAAATTATCAAAACCTAAGTTTGACGGAAACGTGAAAACTCGCCTATCTCTTAGATCAGCGCTCAGCGGCCGCCGGGGACGCAGCAGAGCTCAAAAAAAGAATGCGCCCGGCACAACTCGAACCCTGCGCAACCTGTGGTAAACGACCGCAGAGTCAGGGTACAGGCCTAACCACTCAGCCATTTTACCCTTTGTTGGGTTAAGTATATTTAGATAATGTACCGCATGTGCTCCCCTACCTTCAGTTACCAACATGCTCATTTCAGCATCAAATGTTCGTGAATGCATAATGCTGCATCATATTTGAGTAAACGCGATACGTCATATACTTCAGTCTGAGTGTATTTCAAGTCGAAGGTATGGTGGATGCATGTGCCAACACTAGTGAGGCTTGAGTCCGAATTTTCGCTAAGTCCAGTTACCGACAGAGGCAGCCGACTGGCACTTGACATTGTCACAGTGGTAATGTGAATGCTTCTAACAAAGCCGAAATGGCTGAGTGGTATAGATGATGGACTATGTTGCTCTATGCGGGGTTCGACTCGTGGTAGTCGCTTTTTTTTTCACTCGGTGCTATCTTCCTTGCAAGCGCCTTCATATGATCATCGGTGATCTGTACGTGATGGGAGAATTTTCATGTCCCCGTCACACTTAGATTTTGATAATTTTTTGATTTTCTGATGAAAACTACATGAAAAACCCTGAATCATATTTGCGTTGACTGGACCGTCTGGCCGTGTAGGTATCACGGCCCCGGGATACGCGTACGGCGTACGCCGCAATATACCAACTACAGATTGTCACAACAGTGGTGGAGGCTGGGCAACGGTATGGGGTTCACGTATAAAGATTTGAACTTGAACCTCAGGCTACGCATTACGCCACGAGTACTTACGATAATTGGTCCCTCGTAATAAGTCGACTTCGAATCATATTACTGTACACACAAAAGCGCCCCCTTGTTCACGATCATCGGGCCACAGATACCTTTTGACAATCTCTAAAAAACAAAGAATAAACGGTTGCCAATACTTAATACGGACAGTTTGTTCTTTGCGTGTAGCATTCCCCTTGCTTTTGTCTTGTAGTACTTATGTCGGACAGGCCAGTATTGACTTGACGTGTGGGGACTGGTCTTTGAGTGTGCCGTGCGGTAGTGGGTCAATTCATGGTGCTGAGTTCTTCGCTTGTGAGTTGTTCTCTCTCTTAGATACTCAGAATTTCTGGGTACCCTACTGTTTGGATTTAGATCTGCCAGCTTTGCAGGGCAAAAAGGCGAAACGCGTCGTTGCAAATCTCGTGATCGTGGCGCGAGACCTCTAAGCGCCCGCTTTGCATCATCGGGGTTTCGTTGCATGGCCTTTGCCAGTGTTTAGTCTCCTTCACAGACCTTATACTCACAAGTTCATATAGTTAAGCCTTTATTGGCTTCGACGAATACTCTCAACGACTGTGGCGCATTCTCCTTCAGCTGCCTTGTGATGGTTCTGCAGCAGCTACTACGCACGCGACGACACAACTTCTTGACAAAAGCATGTTCACGATGGAACTCGACATCCGCCGAATCTTCAACCTATCCCTCTAAGGTCAGAGGTAAATGCAGACATTTACAAGCACTTGCTGTCCTCGCATATTCAATGATGTATGTATTGTATGAACACAGCCTATCCATTTGCTATCACCTTGGAAGATGCGAAAACACGAATTGGTCCTACCATGTCCATGTATTTCGTTGGCAAGGATATATTGCATTCCCTTGCCGCTAAATATCTTCCCTTTCTCGGAGCCCAGCCCATACAACCCAGCAGGGCAGAAGCCGCATACCTGCCAGTTTGGCTTATTGATGCTGAAGTGACTGCGAAAACATGGATATCCCGACAAGAGGAAGAGACCGTGCAGGTGATAATACCAGCACTGAATGAAATGTTTCGAAGGTACTGATCTTATTTGCGTAGCAAGAAGTAGTAATACAATTTGATGACTCGTATGTGCCAATTCCTCAACCGTCCTTCCTATCAAGCTGAAGAACTGCCACCAGATACATGTCAGGTAAAGCGTATGGAGTCATTTATTGACATTTACGCCGTATCTAATCTTGGTGACCAACAGGGTTCCTGTATGAGCCTCTCTCCCGGACATCGTTCAGGTCGTCGGGACTTCGGAGGTATAGTAACGTTCCATGGGAGAACAGCTTACAGAGGCAGTTGGATCAAGACATTCTCTGTTTGCCCTTCCAATTCACCCCGTTCTCTCTGCCTTCGTTTGCCCAATTATGTTCCATGAAGGACGCGGTCATAACGGAAGGGTTCAGATTCGATCCTAACAGTATACGGACTACGATGGTAAGTGGCCTCGCTGTAATCTTGTACTATCGTACATACTGAGCCTGCATCAGTTAGCGGCATACCCCCTTCTCATTCCCGTTTACATCATGCGATATGATTATCCTATGCTTCATGAAGAACCGGTTTCACTGACCGTAGTCGTGGAAGCTTATCGGCGTGAAGTACATATCATGCAAACGGTTTCATCAGACATACAATGGTTAACACTTCCTGTGTATCTAGGGACGATGGTTCTTGTCCAACGTCTTGAAACAAGTGCCGGAGTTGAGGCAACTCGCTAGTAGATGGGCCGACCCGGACGTTTTTCGCCTTCTAGATAAGCTGGAGTTCTATCCACGCGGACCAAACGCAGTGAAGGTTCCATATGTTGCCAACATTGAAGGAATCTCCGGCCGTCATATGACCAAAACCCACGCGACGGTCCTGTCGTACTGGTTGGACGAGAAGTATCAACTTGAATCCCATGAAGCTTACTTGCGTCACTGGAAAGCGGAAAACACGAGTAAGAAACCCCTGAAAGGCAAAGACGCCGAGATAGACTGGGACGATCTGCGAATACGAGAGTATGTTCCGCAGGAGAAAGCTGCGAACAAGCAATGGGCCATTCTGGGGCAGGTGGAGGCATCGTATGCTGTTGCACTGAAGGTGAGGTCAGTCATTCATGAGCCTCATGCTGCCTTCATAACATGGTTGTAGACTGTGGCAAGCGCAGATAAAGTGGCGGCAGAAATCACCACGTATTCGGATGATCTGTTGAAAGACAAAGGCGGGATGATTGTGCCAGAAGATGTGGAGAAACTACGCGCTCAAAGTGTCAAGACTATACAAGGTCGCGAAGCAGTCTGGGAGACTCTGAAGGCATCCTTGAAGTCTGTCTCTGAGGCGAGACAGAAATACAAACCACAGTGGTTGATTCAATGGGAAGCACTTCAGGACGGAGGGAAAGAAGCAGAGAAGGCCAAGCAGCGAGGCCAGTCTTCTGGCGAGAAGTCTGACGAGAAGAGACAATCTGACGAGGAGAAGCAGACTGTGGAGGAGAAGCGGACAGACGAGAAACAGGGTAATGAGAAAGAACCTGACGCGAAACAATAATAGCATGGTAAAAGTGTACCACGCTCGCAGTTCGTGTAGCAGTCACTGACCAGCAGTCACTTATCTGAGTCGGAGTCACCTCACATTGGTCCTCGAGCGGATCCTTCGAGCCTCCTCTCCTGGGATGTAACCCGGGCCAAAGAGCGCGACGCTCGCAAAGAATCCAATCATCGGCCAATAACAATTGTACTTACAGCTCACAAGTATAACAAATTGACATCGTAAGCATTGAAAGGATGGAAGACGGTAACGGAAGTGGTTCTATTAGTACGCATTCAACTTGAAATCCCTCAACAGGCCCGGTGACATGGAAAAGTGCGGCTAAGCGAGTTGCAACTCAAAGGCCAACTCAATTCACTCGGCTATATTTGATCGATCGAACGAACATGATACGCGTCGAATTCATTCCAGTTCTTCTTTGCTTCGTAACTTGTTCTCAATTCGGGAAACCACCTAACGTTTCACAAAGTGTCTGATACCGTTGACCTAATGGAACTTTAATCAGCATACCCATTGCAACCCACGAAAGGTCGTCTTAGCCAAAGCCATGTGAGAGTTTTGGCCCGGTAGTTGAAGGATCAACACCACTCTCTTGGGTTCAGATTGATACTTAGGCTAATTGTCATCTGTCGTTCCGCTATCTCCCCGAGCCACGTTCCGATACCTACACCAGAGCAATAGACTTACCTACCTTTTCCTCCCGTGGCCCATCCTGATTTCAGGTGTTGAAGTCAGGGTACTCCCACACTCCTCCTCGTGTGGTATAGCCATGCGCGCATTACAGGTCAAACAGCTCGCACACCCTTCCCTTATCCCAATCAGCACCGATGTCCCAGATCCCAAGGCGAAACCCGGGGAAGTGGTGGTAGACATCTACAGCGCTGCTTTGAACTTCTTCGATGTACGTCCACGACCTCTCCTCCATACTAATCTATATGATATCTGAGAAGCTAAGGGTCTTTATTCATTCATTCATTCGCATCATCATCGTTATCATCATCCTTATCCCTGCGTTCTCCATCGCTCGATTCACATCCTTCATCACTTCACGCTCCATTCCGCACTGACAGATCCTCCAAGCCCAAGGAAAATACCAAATCAGGCCACCACTCCCCTTCATCCTCGGCGCGGAATTCGCAGGCAAGATCAGCCCAGACTCTCCAATCCCCCCAGGATGTACCCTCAGACACGGCGATAGAGTCTTCGGGTATGCCCAAGGTGCATTTGCAGAAAAAGTCGCTTTGGGGTGGACGAGTTTGGTGAAGCTTCCGGATAATATGAGTTTTGATCAGGGAGCAGGTTTGTTTTGACCTCTTGCGGGTGGGTTTGGATGTTTCGGATGTTTATGAGATGTGAGATAGGTTTGTATTTTACGTGGCCGACGAGTTATGAGGCGTTGGTTGGGAGGGCGAACCTTAAGCCAGGTAAGCTTGATCAATGCCAGAACCTTGCGTGGCTTGTGGATTGTCATTGCCTATCACGTATTTTCAGGCGAGTGGGTACTCGTAACAGCCTCCGCAGGAGGAGTAGGCCTCGCAGCCGTCCAACTTGCCAAAGGTGATCTTCATTCCAAATTACCCGCCCATAACCGCCTTCTTGCATCGTCTTTATGGATCTAAATCATCGCTCTATCATGATACAGCCTTAGGAGCCAAAGTGATCGCAGCAGCAGGCTCCTCAGCTAAATTGGACATTTCGAAACAATACGGAGGCGCAGATTATGGTATAGACTATACGAAGCCTGGATGGCAGAAGGAGGTACTTGAGATTACTGCGGGGAAGGGTGTTGATGTGATTTATGACCCTGTTGGGATTATTCGAGGTATGTTATCCTTCCTCACTTTGTCTTCAAGTCGTTGAGAAGGAGGAAATTGACGTTTTCGATATTGTTTGAATGAGAGAATAGATTGCTTGAAATGTATCGCGTGGAAAGGACGTGCGATCGTCGTTGGGTTCGCTAAAGGTCAAATCGAGGAAGTGAGCTATAATCCTCTTCGCTATACATGACAGAAGTCTCTTTGCTAACCGCATCTTGTAACTTTCGACGTTACTTCGGTAGCTCCCAGCTAATTTAGTCCTCCTCAAGAACATATCCATAGTAGGTATCCATTGGGGGGCATATAAGGAGTTCTCAGGTACGTTACGATTTCTCTCGTCGCAGACCTAAGACCTCCTCGTATTGTATGTCAATGAATGCTTATTGTCATGCCACTTGGATGCGGTTGATAGATAACGAGCCCTCGCGACACCCAGTGGTCTGGCAAGCCCTCCTCGAGTAAGCTTAGTCTAATCTCTCTCACTCATGCTCTCACTCTCACACGCTCTTCCCCCCTCACAATAACTTCCTCTCACTCCCCTCTCCCCTCTCACTCTCACTCTCACTCTCACCTCCCACCTCCCATCTCTCACCGCTCACCTCCCACACCCCACCGCAAACAGCCTCTTCTCATCCGGCCGCGCCAAACCAGTCGTCTACCCCAAAGTGTACGCACTCGAGGAAGTCCCTCAGGGTCTACGTGATTTGGAACAGAGGAAGACGTGGGGGAAGGTCGCCGTTCGGATTCGGAGTGAGGGTGAGGGTGAAGGTGAAGGTGAAGGTGAAGTGAAAGCTAGGTTGTAGTGACTCCAAGTGATAGTATCAGTGTAGTGTATGCTTGAGGATTAGTGGAACAGGCATCAGGTTAGACTATCGGTGTGAGATGACTGACGATTGTGAGATAGATTCGAAATTCCTTTCGTTGCAGAATGATATACACCATCCGAGCTCTTCTCGATTTTTTTTGAAACATTGAGGCGTCGTTTGAGCTTGATCTTCACAAGGCGAGGAAGTATTCATGTTGTTGTTCCTCCTACATACTACATGCAAGTTGCAAGTGACTGTTATATCACGAACAAATCCCAATTCCCCAATTCCCTCAATTCCTCTCACCCTACCCTCTCACCCTCAACCCCTCGCTACCAAAAAGAGAAGAAACGAAAGATACTATGTACGACTACTAAAACACCATACTAGTACGGATAGCAAAGAACACGAATTTCGAAGACCGCTCGAAAAAAAATGTACCGAAGTGGGATGAAATATAGAAGTGGGATGAAATAGAGAAGCGGAAAAGTGGAGAAGTGGAGAAATGGAGAAGAGGGGAAGAATAGAACGAATAAATAACTACCTACAACTGTCATTAGGCTGCTAGGGTCCACGATAGAGATGATGCTGATAGAGGATAGAGGATAGAGGGGTAGAGGATAGAGGGATAGAGGATAGAGGGATAGAGAATAGAGATAGAGATAGGTGAGTGTGCGAGTGTGAGTGTCCGGAAGAGGGGAGATTGCTATGGCTATGCGACAGAGAGATGAGGGCGTACTGGATATGAATGTGAGGAAACCAATGAAAGAGGATAGCAGGGCAGAGTGAGAGCGTAAGAGGGTAAGGGGCTTGAATAGAGAGACTACGCGGTCTCACCAAACCGCCACCAGACCCAACACAACCGCACCAACCACCCTCAAATCAATCACACTCCTCAAAGAAACACCCCCACTCGTCCACCCCGGCGGCGTCCCCAACGTCACACTCGCCAAACTCGCCGTAGACACACTAGTCGAAACATGTCCCTGGGCATCCGTCAACAAAAACGTAGCCAACGTCGGACTAGGACTTAACGTCGGAATCGCCGAAACGTTCATATGATGTGTACCCAACACAGGTACGTACGTCGATGTAGCTAGTCCGGAACTTACGATTAACCCCGGTGTAGGGTGAGGAATTGGGGAGGAGGTGTTGAATGTGTATGCGGGGAGGGAGAATGTGCTTGGGGTGGGAAGGGGGAAGTTGGGGAGGGTTGTGCCGATTGTGCCGGAGATGGAGGAGAAGAAGGCGGAGATGGAGGAGAGGGGGTCTGGGGTTGAGGTGGAGGCTGGAGAGCGGAGGGGGTAGAGACCGACAAAGGGTGGTTCCTTTGCGTCGATTCCGAGGCTGCGGGAGGTGGGTTGTTAGTCTCTCGTGGTGAGATTGAATGGAATGTATGCGGTGCTTTACCTGAAGATGGAGTATACCGTACGCAAGAACGATGCCCCTGATTAATTCAAGTAAACGGTATGAGAACGTAGGGACACAGAGTACGTCTCACGAGCACGAACCTAGTTGCCAATCAATCCCATCAGAGCTCGGGGGCAGAGCCCTCGGCCATGACAGGCAGAGATTAGGATCTCCCGAGGCAGGTCCAATCAGAAAGTCTGTTGGTTGCAGTACAAACTTTTGTTGGCTGCTCGTCGATGATTGACAGGTAATGAATTGGTTATACAAATCAGAGATAATGAAATGGATATGGGAACGTACTTGAATTGGAAGGAGAGGGTGGTGTTGACGTCGCATGGGACGGCCCATTGCCCGTCTGAGACGAGACGGCTACCTGCGATAGCTGAGTATATGCGGGATACCTACAGTCCTATTAATTGTATTTCAAAGGGAATAATTTGCTTTCCTTACGTCTTGATACGGGCCAAAGATGCCGCTCGTTCCTCTGAAATGACAGCATAAGAAGATCAACATTGTGACAGATACCGCAGTCACTCACACATCCAGCAACGCGAGCGAGTAGCTGCTTGATGTCGCATTGGGATAGGTCGGTTGCGGTGCGATAGAGGTATTGCCAACCTGGAGAACAACGGGTATCAGCTTCGTGATCCCCTGCAGAGGGATTTGTTAACCCACAAAGATAGTAGAGAGTGGGATAGTCCATTGCAAGTAACTGGTCGTGTTACTTTCTGAACCGAACGGCGCAAACGGCACGACTTCGTTCCAGTCAATAAGGCTTGCATTCGTGACCACGGAACCGTCCACGGCACCTACACATATCACGGCATAGGTGTCATTATGACAAGAATAGGGGGTCATTTCTCATACCTAACGCGAGAGTGCCAGAGGAATTCCGGGTGAGACTAAGCCCGAATAGAGGATAGTCGAGTTGGCCCCTCTGAGCCATGGTAGCGAAAAAGGGGGTAGCATTGACGACGCCCGAGTTGAATATGCGGGAGAGGCGGGGGAAACCGAGGCCCAGAAGGCCGCTCACTTGGTCGCCGACAGTGACATTTGTGGAGGTGACGAGCCCGAGGGCCTGGTTTGGAACGGTCAAGTTGGATAACTGTACGGTCTCGAGTGCGACGAAGCCGTCGGCGTCTGGGGGGAATTGTTAGATCCTAGCCACACCGGACGAAGCGAGTATATGCACCTGTCCCGTCTGCAAAGCTTGCGTTGAAGAGGGTCTGGTTAGAGTTTACCGAAACGAATGTGGGGCTCTGGTAGGCGAGTTGGTATTTTGGGACGGAGGAGCAGGCGGAGGTGGCGCAAGCAGAAGAGATGAGCCAGAGGTCGGCGGAGCCGGTGTCGAGAGCTACTCGGAAGCTGGTGTTGCCCGCCTGGATGACGGTGTAATACGACCTGGGAAGAACATTGAGTGCTCAGCGCGCGAGAGAATAAGCACGACGCACTGCTGGTCCTTGGAGAGGGTGAGCGGGACGATGACAGAGTTGAAGGTGGTCCCGTTGGGCGAGGCGACGCTGCCCTCGACGCTCTGGAGGGTCTGGCGGGGACGGAGGCGGGTGGGCGGGCGGACGCTGCGGAGGACGTGTGCGAGGGCGAGGGCGAGGTCGAGGACGGCGAGGACGGCGACCAGGGGGACGAGCATGGCCAATGTCGGTGCCAATGTCGGTGCACGTACACTCAGTGCTCCCCTAGTAGCTGGTACTCACTGCTGCTGCTGGTGGCTAGAGTACTAGTTGCCCGGTGCTATGACATACGGCCGCGGGCGACTCGCGAGGGCTGGATAGAGTAACAGGGATTTTGGCGCCGGGCAGTTGCCAGGGCCGGGAAAGGGAATTCTTATCTAAGCGGGCGTTTCCAGCGACGCTCTCTCTAGTGCTCGCTGCTGAGCGCGACTCTGCACCTGACTGCGACCACTGCAGCACCCGCGACTGCCCCCGACCCTCCCAGTTGGCCTCCACGGCCGTCTCTGCGTCTCCCCGCTTCCCCTGACAGCGTCTCCAGCATCCCCGCATTCACCATGTCCTACTCGGACCTCCCCACCTCCCCCCAGTCCCCGGGCGGCATGTCCAACCGCCGCCTCACCAGCAGGAACACAAACCGCTACAGCGTCACCGCCTACTTCAGCATGGCTGCAGAGCAGGATGTTGACGTAGAGGACGAGCTCGGCCGCGGTACGTCCTCCGATCACCTCTCTTCCCCCACCCTCCCCTTACCTCTCTCTCCTAGCTCAAAAACGCCTCCGTGATCTCAAGTCCCGCATATCCGCCCAGTCAAAGCGCAACTTTGTGCTTGAGCGCGACGTTCGTTTTCTGGACTCCCGTATCGGTCTCCTCATCCAAAACCGTATGGCTCTCGACGAGGTCCGTTTCTCTACCATAGGTCGCGTGAGCTACACTGACCCTGCCTGCAGCAAAACGAAGTCGAAAAACACCTCGAAGAAGTCGACGCGACAGAGGGCCACTATCCCGACGATCGCAAGCTCCAGCAATATTCAAACCTCTTTTTCCTCCTCCAGTCCGAGCCCCGCCACATCGCCTCCCTCTGCCGCCTCGTCTCGCTCTCCGAAATAGACACCCTCCTCCAGACCGTCATGTTCACCCTCTACGGAAACCAGTACGAGAGCAGGGAAGAGCATCTCCTCCTCACCATGTTCCAGTCTGTCCTCTCCTCCCAGTTCGAAACCGCCACCGAGTTCTCCTCTCTCCTTCGCGCCAACACCCCCGTATCCCGCATGATGACCACCTACACAAGGCGTGGTCCCGGTCAGTCCTATCTCAAGAGCGTCCTCGCCGAACGCATCAACTCCCTCATCGAACACAAGGACCTCAACTTGGAAATTAACCCTGTCAAGGTCTACGAGCAAATGATCATTCAAATCGAGGAAGAGACAGGTTCCCTTCCTCCAGACCTCCCTCGCGGTGTCGAGCCCCAGGTGGCCGCTGCCAACCCGGACGTCCAGGCGATCATCGCCCCGCGTCTGACCATGCTCATGGAGATTGCCAACAGCTTCCTTGTAACCATCATCGACAGCATGGAGAGCGTTCCCTATGGTATTCGGTGGATTTGTAAACAAATTCGAAGTCTGACACGGGTACGTCGGCTAACAAGCTTTCCATTTCCCGTGCTCATCTTCATTCTAGCGGAAATACCCAGAGGCGAACGATATGGCCATTTGCTCCTTGATTGGTGGTTTCTTCTTTTTGCGGTTCATTAACCCTGCCATTGTCACTCCGCAGGCGTACATGCTTGTGGATGGCGTGCCCGCAAAATTCCCTAGGAGGACACTGACACTGGTATGGACCCTGTTGTTCCGCCATCACGAGAGATCCTGATATATGTGTTTCTTGCACAGATCGCAAAGATGTTGCAGAACCTGGCAAACAAGCCATCATACGCGAAGGAGGCGTACATGTCTTCCCTGAACCCGTTTGTTGATAACAACAAGAGCCGTATCAACCAGTTCCTGAACAACCTCTGCGAGGTCGGTGACTTTTACGAGACGCTCGAGATGGACCAGTACATGGCACTGTCCAAGAAGGATCTTGTCATCAACATTACGCTCAACGAGCTATACAACACACATTCCCTCATACTGCAGCATATCGAAGTCTTGGTATGTTTTTCCCTTTGTTCTTTGTAGGGTAACGCGTACTCACCCCCCATTCATTCATCAGTCGCCAAATGACAAGCAACATCTCCGAATCCTAACCGACGAGCTAGGACCCGCGCCTTCCCAGGTACCGCGGAAGGAGAACCGGACGATCGAGCTACCGCTATACAGTCGATGGGAAACACCGGTGCAAGATATGCAAAGTGCACTGATGGATTCCGTTTCGTCCTCGGATATGCTCTACATGGAGACCAAATCCATATTCGTCCAACTCATCCGAAGTATCCCGCAACTGGCCGAGAAACGCCCTTACAACCTCGCTGCGATTGCCGAACGCGCGGCGACGACCAAGGACGCTGCGTTGGTACGGAAAGGGATCAAGGTGAAAGAGATGCTTCGGGAACTGGAAGAACTCAAGATCGTCGATCGGTCAGATGGGTATAAGCTGATGCAAGAAGAGGTCGCAGCTGAGCTCGTCCATCTTGGTAACTTGAAGGAGAAAGTCCAAGCGGAGATCAAGTCCCTCGAGGCTGTCTACAAGACGATATGCGATCACAATAATTACCTGAGGGGACAACTGGAGCAGTACAAGGCTTACCTCGCGAACGTCCGGTTGACGTCGACGAAGGATAAGGGCGCGACGACCGGTGTGGGTGTGGTCACCGTTGGCGGGAAGGAGAAGAAACAGACGAAACCGGTCGTGCTCGGTCCGTATCGGTTTACGCATGCGCAGTTGGAGAAGGAGGGAATCATCGTGGAGAGTAACGTCCCGGATAATCGACGACCGAATATCTATTTCAACATCACCTCCCCTGCTCCCGGGACCTTCATCATCGCGCTTCACTACAAAGGGAGGGAGAAGGCGATTTTGGAGATGGATTTGAATATTGATGATTTGCTGGAGAAGCAGAAGGATAATAAGCATTTGTTGGACCTTGAGTATGTTCAGTTGAATGTCGTCAAGGTCCTTCAGCTCCTCAATAGAGTATTTGCGAGGCGATGATTTTCTTCTAACCTCCCCCCTTCCTTTCCTTCTCCTCACCCCTCCCTCTCCTACCCTCTGCGTTTCTTGACTATACACTCCCACTCCCTCGCACACTCATCCTACCATCCTCAACCCGCATACATCCACGAGCATCATGTCCCCATCACAACCTACACCGATTCTCCTTCCTGTTTATATCTTCTCTTCTCCCGTCGGTCCTCATGATTTATACGCGTTACCCCTTCTTCACCGTTATATCCCCCCTCTCTCTATTCTCTCTATACGATATGATATATACATACATCGCAACCCTGGGTGTATTCTTTCTTTTTTATTCTCTTTATTCCCCTTACGCTTGTTTGTTTGTTTGTTTTTTTTGTTGGTCGGATTTTTCCCCTTCCCCTTCTCCTTTACTTCGCTACGCCATACACACTCCACACCCGTTTTCTTGCACTTGCAATTGGAGCTTCCTCTTCTCTCCCGCTTTCAAAGTTGACTTTCTTTCTGTTAATATTCGTTTCTTGGATGTGGGTCGGTTTTCGACTGACTTTATGTGATGATATTCTCTATATATCCCCCCTCCTTTCGTTTGAATTACCCCGTACATATCAATATGTTCCCCCTTTTATCCTTTTATCATGATGTTTTTATTGACTCTCTGTCTCTCCTCTCTCCCTCTCTCTGTCTACATGTGTTTGTCTCTGTCTGTCCCTGTCTGTCTCTGTTCTGTTTGTCTCCGACTGCGACTCTCGAATGGTTGTTCTGTATCGGTCCCTCGGTTTTCTTTTATTATTGAAATGAATGATCATGAATGAATGTCATTGAATCTCTCTCTGCCTCTCTCTATCTCCTCGTGTCCCCGATCCCTCTTAGCACGTTGAGTTCAAAGGATGAGGATAAGGATTGATTTTCTGGGGGTTCGTTTACGTGTTTCTCTCTTTCGTGTTCTTTACCGCTATAGTACTCTCGTCCTACTAAACCCGCTTTGATCACTCAGGCTTGCGAGTTGGAAGGTATTATTTTATATTTCTCGTTCTTTTGACTTCTCTGTCACTTGCCATTTAGTGAGGCCTGGAATCATTGTGAGCTGCATAGTATGCATCTCCCGCGTTGCTTCCAATCCCATGGCGGAGAGGACGAATACTGAATACGATGTTCTGCCGTCGAAACCTTACTACTTCATACAACCATGGTCCAGGTCCTCTCATGACCATGCCATCCCTGTTTCAAGCCATAGCTCGCCTCATTCGACCCCGAAAACCATTAGCTCCACGACAAGTCCCCACAACAGGTTTCCCAACTATCAATAGCTCGTACCTGGTTGAAGAGGAGGGTTGGGATTGGTACACTCCCGAACAGTTCTATCCAGTACGGATAGGCGAGGTCTTCAATTCGCAGTATCAGGTGGTTGGGAAGTTGGGTATGGGGCGTATGCTACTGCGTGGTTGTGTCGGGACCTCTTGTGAGCTTCTTCAAGAAGTGCCAAACTATAGTTCATCCACCGATGGCTATTTCCTTCGGAGGCTTTCGGAACATGCTCTCGTAGAGAGTTCTGCCGGACGTACTTGTGAAGTCACTCCTCGACTCGGAGCATCTTTTGCTCGCTCTTCTTGCATAGCGAGGCTAAGGTAGTGCATACCGGTGAGCTAGCTCGCCTTACCATGTCTATCCAGACTAAGGTTTCGCCCAGACATTCAAGAGAAGAATGTCTTATTGGGCTTGGACAAGAATTCTGCCCAAGCAGACCTAGAGAAGTTCGAGGAGGAAGAAATGAAGTCTCCCAGTCCACGTAAGATCGACGGTGACAGGATCATTTATGCTTCACGACGAGTGGTCCCTCCGATTAATAAATACGGTCAACCCTTACTTTCTGACTTTGGTGAGGCGCGTTTCGGTGACTACGATCCCATGATTGATATCCAGCCATATCAATACCGGGCTCCTGAGGTGATTTTCCAAAGTCTCTTGGAATGAGAGTGGATATTTGGAACGTAGGAGTCTTGGTGAGCAACCATTTGTCTTAGTGTCAAGTTCATGTTGAGGAGACACGGATGTAATCATCGTTCGGTAGATATGGGACTTATTTGAGAATCGCAATTTGTTCAATACCAAGGGAGGACCTGAGAATGAACAGGATGATATTTACCACCTCGCTCATATGGTTGCCTTGCTTGCCCCCCCCCCCCCCCCGAGGGACTTTCTCGAGCGAAGCAAGACTGGCCGGCCTTGGCAATGGTTTGATCGAGATGGCGCGTATTATTCTTGCTGAACATGTAGTTCCTTATGGCCTTGATTGCCCTGCAGGAAACTGGAAGGGTGCAGCTGAGATCCCTAATACAAGCTTAGAAGAAGCTGAGAAGAATCTCAAAGGAGAAGAAAAGGCACAGTTTTTAAAGTTTGTGAGGAGGATGCTAAAGTGGAAGCCTGAGGAGAGAGAATCGGCAAAAGAGTTCTTGAAGGATCCGTGGCTGATAACATCTAGGTGATTGCGGAGAATTGCTTTGTTGTCGTTTATGCTTTCTGCTTGCTATCTTGTTTTATTTTCCGAATTCTTATTCTTACTTGCTGTCATTACGCTTGCTTTCTGAGGCGCAATACGGCGTGCTTCTGATACTGGCAATTTACTCTAACCTCGCGAACACCTGGACAAATTAGACTCCGTGAGCCAGAATTGGCCGAACCACGATGCCTGCCGTATTGGGAACTCCGCAAAATCCCGCTCCGTGTTGCAAGTTCATATCAAACGCGTCCTGCCTCGTGTTCTGCATGCATGCTTGGAGTCTGGACGGACCGCGATTGAAGTCATGCACGAGCTTCGTGCGTTGTAAATATAACAAGCATAAAACCCACCCCTTGCTTCTCTTCCTTCACTCATCGTGCAACGTCGACCTCCTCATTTTCCATCTCTTCATGATATTGATACGATAGACCTTTCTCATTCCTACATTGAATTATCCCGGATGTCTCGAGCTCTGATACTCAGGCTTGTCTGCGCTTGCTTTCTCGTCTTATCATGGCATACTTCGCTATGTCATGCCCAACAATGCAGACTTAGACTGGCACAGGACGTCCTGAACGAGCCACCGACACGGACGACTGCAAGTGCTGCTCCGAGCTTTACCTTGACTCCCCCTGTTGGTGGGGATATCGCTCCCAATTCTACTGTTCCAAGCAGTACTACTGGTCCTACCATTAGCGGCTCGTCGAGTGCCAGTGCTACCCCGACGCCAACGCCATTCAATTATGGAGTTACGCCCATACGGGGTGTGAATCTGTGAGTAGTTTGTTTCTGTGCTCTTGATTTTGTTTTGGAAGGTAGGATAGTATACTGATGCTTGAGACGGCTTGCGCAGTGGGGGGTGGTTTGTACTAGAGGTAAGCTAAAGGGTGCTACCTCCACCCTTTGGAACAGCTCTCTGACAAACACCTGTAGCCATGGATAACACCTAGCATCTTCCAAAACACAAACAACACAGGCATAGTGGACGAGTTCACCATGGGCCAAATGCTCGACTCCGATACCGTATCGGACATTCTCGAGAACCACTGGAAAACGTGGATCACAGAGGATGACTTCATAGCTATCAAGAACGCAGGGTTGAACCATGTTCGGTACGTCCATATCCTAAGTCTTACTACAAACACTCGAACCTCACCCTTTGGTCGTGTTCGTATTGGTCACAGGATACAAATAGGGTATTGGTCTGTACCCATAACTTCTGCTGATACGAATTTCTCGACCTCCGTATCACCATATACACCGGGCGCATGGCCATACTTTGTTCAAGCCCTCAACTGGGCCAAAGCACACGGTCTACACACAATCGTGGACCTACACGGAGCTCCCGGATCCCAAAACGGCTTTGACAATTCTGGTCAGAGGACGGGCAACCCGACTTGGGGTCAAGACCCGAATAGTGTCCCTCGTACGCTGGATATCATCAAGTTCATTGCGGAGAAGGTTGGCGGGTTGATTGATGTGATGGAGTTGTTGAATGAGCCCGCAGCGTATAGACAGTCTGTGGCTAATGTGTTGGAGGGCTTTTGGACCCAGGGATATAACGTGGTGAGGAATACGGCGGGTGGTGCTATGAAGGTTATGATTGGCGACGGGTTTCTGGGCGTACAGGTGAACTTTGTGCTTTGTTATCGTTGTTGCACTTTGGCTAATTTCCAGTTCTCAGAGCTGGGAAAACTTCCTGACCTACCCTAACGCCCAAGGAGTCTTTATGGATTTCCACGAATACCAAATATTCAACTTTGACCAACTAGAGCTCTCATGGGATGCACATATCAATGTAAGTTTCTTGTCGCCTTTACTCACCTGACTTGAACGCACATATCAACTTCCCCAACTCTGGCAGTACTCCTGTTCTGTCAAGGACATGCTCACAAGCTACGCGCAATCGAACCTCTTCACAATCATAGGCGAATGGACCACCGCTCCCACAGACTGTGCAATGTGGCTGAACGGACGCGGCGTCGGCGCACGATGGGACGGCACCTGGCAGCCAGGCCAACAGACTTTCGGGTCGTGCCAAGGTATGACTGGAAGTATGGCCACGTTCAGTAATGACTATAAGACGTTCCTACGGAAGTGAGTACTTCGCATTGTGCATTTCATGATGGGATGGGAAGTTGACTGTATGCTATGGAGGTACTGGGAAGCGCAGGTTACCATCGGAGAAGCCATCCAAGGATGGGTATATTGGACTTGGAAGGCGGAGAATGCGGATGATTGGAGTTACCAGAAAGGTTTGGAAGGAGGGTGGATTCCTCAAGATCCAGATGACAGACTGTATCCAAACCTTTGCTCATGAGGATTGAGTCCTTCTGAGCGACTACCTTTCAGACCGTATCAGACACGCGGAGTAGATTGTACGTTTTAGATCACCCCGGACATTTGGTGTAATATTATGTAGTGTTATTTCTATTCTGTTTTGCAATTCTTCACCCATCCTTCGTCACACTTCGAATACTTCACAATCTTACAATTGTCGACTATATATTCCTACACACTTCGATCATCGCATACGAACGGACATATTGTACATATATAACATATCTTGATTGTAGGAAAATTACCTTCGTTGGAGTCTTGGAGAGATCAACATCTACCAATGACGCACTACAGATGAGCAAGAACCATGGTCCAACGCGCATGATGGAGAAGAAAATCCAGTGACCTTCACCTCAAGTTCCACAAACTGGACGGCGCAGATATTAGAGGGCGGCAGCTGCGCGGCGAGATGCACGTCTCTGCTCCCTCCTCTCCCTCCTCCTCAACCTCTTCGCTCTAAGCACTTCGGCCCTGTGCTGCACGAACCCCTTCACATCCGTCTCCCACAACGCACGGGCATTCTCCCTCGCAATCCCTACCCGTCCGATGATCTGTTCCCCAACAGAACTGAAGAAACGCTCCCCGCTCAGTCGAAGGTTTCTCGCCTTCCTCTTTGCCCGCAGATGTCGCTGACGAACCTCCTGCTTCACCAGACGCGCGGCATCTCTCGACGTGCCCATGATCACCTTTGTCTCACGGCGAATAGCAAAGGCGAGTCGATCGAGAGCGTCGAGGAGTTCTTGCAGGTCTTTATTGATGGCTTTGGCGAGAACGCGATAGAAGTCATAGGTGCCGAAATACTGGGATACGGAAGTGGCAAAGCGGGTGCTGAGTGCGTGCAGCGAAGAATCGTCCTGAGTCGGAGTATCCTCCACCTCCGAAGCTTTCTCCTTCCCTTTCCCTTCACCCTTCGTGCCAGTCCCGCTGAAAAATTGACGAGAAGAGGAGACATATGCAGCCAGGCCTTTACCGGGATGAGTGGTGATAGCAGGAACCGACGCAACAGGGCGGACTGCGAGATCCGTCTTCCCCGGCAATGTCACAAGGCCGCAGCCGCAGCTGCACTCTGTGGGCGCTTCAGCACCTCCGTTGACGTGTTCGGTACCGGAAGATGAGCCTGAATGAGACGTCAACGACGAAGTGGAAGCGATGGGCATCAATGAATTGGGGCGAAGTACAGCAACTTCATACCCCTTCCACGAGGAGGCAGCAATTGGGACATCGGTTACGGGGAAGCTGGAGACAATGCTAGGGGTAGTCCGATTCGCTGGAAAGACCTGCGTCCTCAGCAGACCCCACAGAGCAGAGCTTGGTCGTGGTGGCACGATCGGGGTGGGGATGTTGAAGGAACCGTGCACGACGTAGCCAAGTAGGATAGACAACACAGCGAGCCTAAGGAACCTAAACGTGAGTTACTGAAACGGAGCAGGATCTATTTCATAATTACACAACAGTTCGCGAGCCAATCGTGGCGCGCGCAGTGACCGGATGGTTCCTAGTGAATAGAGGCCTCAATGCGACATGAACCTGTCCAGGAGTCGTTCTTGCCAGATATTCCTGATCTACAATGGGTGCTGTCCAGTGCCCGAAACTGGCGAGTTTCTGCGAAGGTATGCCGAAGGTCTCCCATTCTTGTTCTGCATCAAGGAAATAATCTGTATACACCGCATCGGATATGGCGTCCACAGGTGGGATAACCACGGGAAGATATAACGTATGCTCCGGCAAAGCTGACGTTATTGCGGCGGGAAGGAACACAACAGCTAAAGACGCGCAAGACATGCGGCTTTGGTCCGTGGACTAAGAAAGCTATAGTCAGGTTCTAGACACAACGACGCTCCACACTTACCTCCTCGAAAGAATCCACGCCAGTCCTATCAATGACAGATACGTATCGATTGGACGAGCCGACAACGGACTGGTGATCTTGAGGAACAAATACTTGTGTAGTGACGCCAGGTGCATGAGTGAGATTGCACGAAAGAATGAGACCTGTTGCGGATGCCCAATTCTCGAGTAAACGGTTGACAACGTCAAACTTAGTGAGAGAAGAACTTCCGTAGAGTACAACACAGAAGTCAGGGGAGATGGCGGAAGGTACATCACTGTACTTGACTGTCTGCAGTGAAACCTCGGGTGTGGGATTCGACCCGGGATCATCATCTGCGAGAGACTGGGCGTCATCGTCATCGTCATTCGTCGCATCAGTAGCAATGGGGGGTAAGCCTAAGGAGTTATGAGAAATGTCTTCAAACGATGTGTTGTTCGACTGATTATGAGAGCTGGTGAGAGGGTCGGGGAACGACAACCTAAGATCTTTGGTAGACCGGACCACGGAGGTCTGCATCGATGCAGAAAGCGAGTTTGAACGAGACGAGCTGAGGGTGCTCATCATGCTCTGTTCTAAGCCTGCCTTGACTCTTTCATCGTCTGGATCCTCTTTGATGTCTGAGGAGTGCGCGGTGTCGCGAATGGCATCGTCCGGAGACTCGAGGGAGTTGTTCAACGGGTCGGAACCTGCAAGGATGGCGTCGCCTTCGTCTGAGCTATCCTCAATGATTCCTTCCCAAGCGTCGACCGCCCCAGAGCGGGAACTGGCAAAACTGACGAAAGACCGTCGGGATGATGGCCTATCGATACCTTCGCGATCACTGTAGTCGTCGAAACCATTGACGGAATCATTGTCCTCCGATGCTCTGCTACTAAGATCAAGCCAGTCAGAGTCCGACAAACTCTCAAGTTCGGAAAGGCTGGAATATGGAGGCTCAAGGGTCTCCATCGTCAGTGCTGCGAGGAGGTGGTAGTTTGGGATAGAAAGAGGGGAAGGCCGCTATATATGGCCGCTTCGCAATCGCATTGACTACGGCACGTGTCCGGCCGGTCATGCAGCTTGTCCCATCTTATCTTATCATCTACCTCCCCCTTCGGAGTCCCGCCGACGATATCCTCCACCCCTTGATTCTACCACCATCATCCAAATCTCACCGATTCGCACTAGGGCCCCAGCAAAGGGCATGCCCGTCAAGCTCACTGATATTCCAGAGGACATACTCTTCAATATCTCCGAATATCTAACCATTCCCGACATACTGAACCTTAAGCAGGTGCGCCCAAGCTCGAGTCACAAACGACCGTTCCCGTGCTGATATACACACGTTGACACGCAGACATGTCGTGTCTTACACGCCTTCGGTAGCACAGACTACTTGTGGCACAAATTAGTCGAAGGTCTAGGTTTACCCTTGGATCTTCCCCCTGGACTTGTTGCGAATGTAGCGTCCGCGGATGAGTTGCAATACCAAGCGATGCGGGCGATGAAGTTGGAACGGAACTGGCGGAAACCAACCTCTGTGATCAAGCAGTACAGACGGTTCACTGACCCGGGTCAAGAAGTCTTCGTTCATATGCAACTACTTCCTGGTGGAAAGTGGCTCCTAGCAGTCCAACGATACCATCGTTTGCTCATGACAAGGCCCAACACGCGTGTAGCTGTCTGGTCCCTAACGGCTGCCCCAACTTCGTCTCGTGTATTCAGTGTCGAGTTCATGGGGAACTATCGCTGCTCCACGATGTCCCTGCTCGACGACGGTCATTCGGCAATTCTTGCTATCGCGCTTAGCGAAGAGAATGAAGAGTGGGCTGATCAAACACTCTGTCTCATGACCTCACCTGTCTAAATTTCTGTTCCAAGGCTATTAGAAATCCGAAGAATAGCTCTGTATGCAAGCGACTCCTCCTATCAGGATCGGACATCTGCCCCGGTCAGACGAATACACCTTCCTGAGCACGCATTGAATGAATACAAAGTGATCCAAGATGTTGTTATGCAAGGCAATATCTTGGCTGCCACAGTTGCAATCTTCGGCGATAACGGTGGCGTATCCTTTCATGTGCTACTACTCGACACTAGCGATGAGAACAGCATACCTCAATGGGTAGATTATCAGTATACCAAGGTATGCCATTTGTTTTCTTCAGACAAGAAAGACACTGACAAATGGCAACCTAGGACCTTGGAAGTCTCCGCGTAAGAGTCCAGGAAAATAAAATCTTCTTCGTTGGACAATCACGCAACACCACGGTCATCCGCGTACACAAACTGCCGTCAGCTTATGACGTGAAAACGTCTGCGGCCCTGCAGTTGGACGAACATATCGCTCAATACGAGAATACGCTCCCAGATGGCTTTGCCACTATGGCTGATGAGTTGTACATTCCCGGTTCTCTTCGAACGACCATCCCGGTCGTCATGTTCGATGCCATTGGTGCACGGGGAACAGCTTGTGGCTACGTCTTTGTCTTCCATTTAACAGACAAGGCCGGGAAAGAGTCCGATCGCCACGGCATCTTTATACCGTACCCCAGCGCTACATCTCAGCGAAATGTACAGCTCGGAGCTACTGGCCTCAGGATGGTGTGGGTAGAACATGACCTTGAGAGTGGTAGAAATCGTTTGATGAAGTTCTCGATGCCCACAACTGATAGGGGACATATTCACGGTGTCCTCCTACCTGATCAACCCAACCTTCCCTTCGCCCTTAACGCTTGCAACGCTATAGCCTTCGACGAGATTTCTGGCAGATTATGTTTAGCTTTATACGACGGAAGTGTTCACATCCTTGACTTCGTATGATTCGTCGCGTCACTGTGGCCAGTGCCAAGTGCGTATCCATCTTGCGTTGACAAGCCCGAGACGATGCACATCCGTGACCTCTTCAGTTTATTTAGGTGACATTCAACTTGGAGAGACTCTGTGTATCAGAGCATTATGTGTATTGTGGCGTTTCGTCCCCTGCACTGCTCTCAGAGTGTCTCAAGATCGGGAACTGCGTTCATCCGAATGACATCATAGAATGTACCTATTGAATCCTGGCATGTGGAAGAACTTATGAGACAGTAGTTGTCATTAGTGGTGTTATAAAGTGTTAAGCTCGATTGAAAGATACGTTGAAGCATTTTGCGCAAGAATACACGGGCGGACAGTCCCGTCAACGCAGATATGATTCAGGGATTTTCATGTAGTTTTCAAGAGAAAATCATAAAATTATCAAAACCTAAGTGTGACGGAAACATGAAAATTCTCCCATCACGTAAAGATTACCGGTGATCATATCAAAGCGCTTGGCAAGATAACACCGAGCAATAAAAGAAAAAATACGACCAGCGCAAATCGAACCCGCGCTTCGAGACAAATCCAACAAACTCCTAAGTAACACCGACCTATCCCATACCACTCAGCCACATTGGCTTTGCCAAAGAAATGTACATTATGATGATGACCACACGCAGTCGCCTGCCTATATGGGTAACTGGACTTAGCAACAATTTTGGTCACTCCCCTTTCACAGCACTCGGACTCAAGCCTCACTGGCACATTTTCATCTACCGTACCTTCAGATTGGAACGCACTGAGTGAGACTCAAGTATATGTGCATAATGTTTACGCATTTTTTGATACTCAAATGTGATGCAAAATATGATGCATTGACGAATATTGAATGCGCGTGTTACTGAGAATTTCATGAAGGCAGGAAGACATGTTCTCTATATGGCCCAAAAATGTACATACCTGTTAGTGGCGAGGTGGCCGAGTGGTTAGGGCTGCGCTTGGAATATACGTTGTTTGCAAACTCGAGTGCTCGCGGTTCGAGTTGCACCGGGTGCATTTCTTTTTTGCTCTCTTGGCGCGTTGATCTCGACTCCGGCGGCCGCTGAGCGCTGATCTAAGAGATAGGCGAGTTTTCATGTTTCCGTCAAACTTAGGTTTTGATAATTTGATGATTTTCTTGTGATACGTTTGTGAAAACGTGATGATTTTCTTATGAAAACTACATGAAAATCCCTAAATCAACTTTGCGTTGACGGGACTGTCCGCCCGTGTAACCCGGTTAGACGAGTCCGTTTTGAGTTTGTTCGCCGATGCATTCGGCAAGAAAATGTGAGCCACACGGGTCAGGTTGCACGTGCACGCGACTCGCAAAAGATCGAAATTATCTTGAATCTCTTCCGTCACTCCGAGTCAAGGACGCCGTATAGCTAACCTATATTCTGTAACAACAGTTCAATAATACTCTCTGACGAATCCCTAGGTGCTATCATATCTTCCAGAGCGTACATACATCATGGACCAGAATTTGGATCAGCTCGTCCAGGCGATTCTCATCGCATCCGATCCCACTTCTGGTCCTCTTCAGCCTCAGGCTTTGGAATATTTGTCCAATGTCCAACAAAACTCAAATAACACCTGGCGTATTGCTCTTACTCTGTTCGTAGAGCGCAATGCGGATGGCGCGAGAAAATATCCGCCGCAAGCACGATTCTTCGCTCTGCGAGTCTTAGATGACTTTCTGGATAATAGGTACGTGATCAGTATCCAATGGTCCCTACAGTCGTAATAAGTCGTATGCTCTCGACGTATAGATTTGAGCCACTAGATCAAGAATCGTTCCAAACATTGCAGCAAGCCTTGATTTCCTACATACAATCAGAATATCTTTACGGTCCTGCAGAGGCAAACTCTCCATGTAAGTCTTGAGATACATTCTCATCGACCGTGAAGTAACGGGCTAAACATATCGCTAGTCCTACGCAACAAGTTCTCACATACACTCACACTATTCTTTTTGTGCACATACCTGGATCAATGGCCAACATTCTTCAATGACATCTTTACCCTAATTCGACCACCAGAATCTACTTCTCAGTCAACGTTCAACCCGCATGTTTCTCTACTATTCTTTCACATCGTCCTCGAGATTTCTGGCGAAGTTGCCGATCAAGTTATAAAGGCCGCTAGAACGTATACTCCTGCTCGCCACAATCGTGACGGTCGCGTGCGTGATGCTGTACGAGAGCGCGATGCCGCTGCTATCAACGAGGCTGTCCTGACTATTGTCGCTGAGGGCGTCGAAACCATGTCACGACTGCGTAAGAGTGATGGGCAATCCTCAGAGAAAGAGCTTGCACAAGCGGTGGAAGTTGTAGACTGGGGGATCCGAACATTTGCTTCGTATGTCGGTATGTAAGCTTGCACGTCCCATGTCGAGCAGTTGACTAATTCTTCACGAAGGCTGGATCGACATCAACCTGACGGTTACCCCGACAACGGTCCCCCTTCTGTTCACTTTGCTCTCAGATGGGTCTCTGCCGATTCGTCTGGCCACCTCCGTTGCTCTCACTCGCATCGTTGCCAAAGGTCTCAAAGAACCTGCGGATAAGCTACAGCTGATCAAGGTTCTCTCACTTGGCCAAGTTCTTGATGCCCTGGAAACTAAAACTCGGGCAGAACAAGCTGTTCGTGGTTCAGAAGTAGATGAGGGTGAAGAATCGTATCGAGAAGCACTTGGAAAATTGCTGAATGTATATGGCCTCGAACTAACAAAGCTGATCGAAGTGAGTCCCCACTGCATTTCCATCCATACGCCAATACCAACATATCGATAGGAAGCGAGTTTGGAAGATATTCGTAACGAGGCGCTACATCTTCTCAATCAAATTCTCCCGGTTATGCTTCGCTTCATGGCTGATGAGTATGATGATACGTGCTCTACTGTCTTCCCCCTTCTCCAGAATGTTTTGGCTGGTGTATGTGTCGTCTCAATCCTCAATCTCCTCCATTTTTGCTAATTGTCTTTGCACACACAGTACAAGCGAGTCAGAAAAACAAGCTCGGAGCCTCTGGATGAGACCAAACGTTCCTTCCTGACGTCCCTTCTACGAGTCGTCTTAGAGAAATTAAAGTGGGACGAAGAAGCGGACCCCGATGAGATGGATGAGGATGACAAGGCCGCCTTTGACGAGCTTCGCAAGGTAAATCAGTTCATGCCATGTTCAACCGTCGTCTTACATTCCACCCAAGGACCTGAGGACCTTCGTGGACTCCGCCTTAATGATCGATCAAGGGCTAGTGACGGATGCCCTCAGCTCTCTGTCGCTCAGCACACTCAACTCGTATCAAAGTGGCGTTCCTATCAAGTGGCACGATGCTGAACTCGCCGTATACATGGTATATATATTTGGCGAGATCAACAAAAGTACGCGCCTTTCACGTTCCGCTGGTCATAACGATTCCTGATACCCGCCTGCGTTGACAGCTGGCGGCAAGGGTCGCTCTGCGTTCGCTCAGACACCTGCCGCTATTGCGAAGGATAAGCGAAAAGAGACCGACTACTCAGAATATCCGCTTACGAAGCATGGGGAGATGTTATATACTCTCGTGCATTCTGGCATGTCGGCGTTCCCACATAAGAGTGTACAGATGCAGTTCTTCGAGACTGTAGCTCGCTACGGCGATTTCTTCAAAGTTCGAAGAGACTGTATTGTTCCTGCGCTGCAAGCCATGGTGGATACGCGGTAAGACCATTCATTGCCACTTTGTCCCAGTTCCGATGCTGACGCTGTCCATCCAGTGGCTTGCATAACCCGGATAGCAAGATCCGCTCTCGGGTGTTCTATCTCTTCCATCGTTTCATCAGAGAAGACCGCAATGAAATCCCTGTGGAGCTGGCTGGATCGCTACTGGACAGTATCCGTGACCTATTGCCCATCCAAGTCGACCTTCCGGAAGTTGAGGACGATCATGACCTGTTGACAGAGGCAGTCAATAATCCTGGCGCATTTGATGCGCAACAATATTTATATGAGACCGCTGGTACACTGGTATCTTTATTCCACAAGAACCCCGAGCAATGCGCAGCGCTTCTATTGTCGATAATCAAGCCACTCTTGGACGACTTGTCTCTCAATCTTCAAGCTGTTAAAGGCCCTGGGGACGTTATGCCGATCCTGAAAGTCCACCACATCATCATGGCGCTTGGAAATATTGCCAAAGGCTTCCCGGATTTTCCTTCCCCGCCGCCCGAAGGGTACACACCTCCCCCACTTGAAGTTTTTAGCCAAGCAGCGCAAGCGGTACTTGTCTCCCTGGAAGCCATGAATGTCTTCAGGGTTGTCAGAGATGCGGTCGGTACTCACTTGCTGTGTAGATTTTGTGTTTCCTGATCCGTATCTTGTTAGGCTCGTTTCGCGTTTGCTCGTATATTTGCTACTACGGGTCCGAACGTAACCAATCTGATTCCACCGCTCATGGCAAATCTACTGGCACACTTCGAACCTTCGGAGCTCATTGATTTCATGCATTTCATCGGGTTGTTGATACACAAGCTCCAGGTATGTTCAAAGTTTCCTCCTACATGTCGACTGGTGTTGATATGGTTGTAGGGTGACATGTTCGACGTCTTGGATCAACTCATTGGCCCCCTCAGCTCTCATATATATGCCCTCCTTTCGCAACCCGTGGCGGGCACTGATGATCAAGTGACGCATGTTGATACCAAGCGGACTTATCTCACTCTACTCAATTCGATCATGACCGCTAAGTTACATGGTATCTTTACCTCTGAACGTGGGTAACAATTATCTGTATTGGTCTCGCTTACATTGAATGAATGTCCCTTTTGATAGGTAACAACGCTCAGCTCGAAACCTTGCTAGCTCACATGCAACAATTCGCCGAAGATCTATCAGATCCCCTTAGCCAAAGGGCCGCATACCAATTTCTTGGACGTTGCATTGCTGTTTGGCTTACGCCATTGGTGTCGAATGGCATTGACGAGGCACAGCAGGGTATCCCTGGCTTTGAACGTTTCGTGTACGAACGGCTGGTTCCAAGCGCCTTCGGCGTACTTTCTTCGCCGCAATTCAACATCAAAGATGGACAGATGCTAGTGGTATGTAGCAAATTCGACCCACTGATTGACTTCGCTAATGGTGCCATCATAGGTCCTTCACGAGATCTGCAACTTTCTTCAATCAGTTTCAAAAATACGTGGGCAAGAAGCATTCGAATTCTTTGCAAACGTATTCCTTCCAGCCCAGGGTTGGCCGCAGGATGCAGCCTTCGAGTTCGCTACAAAACTACGTGATCTAGACAACAAGGCCTTCAGAAGATATCTGTCAGACTTTGTCCGCGCGTCTCGATCATCTTCGTAGCATTGCTTGATGATCATTTACAATCAAAGTACAATATAAAACAAGGCCTGAAGCAGAGATTCTTATGCCGTCCATTCACTTGCATCGTTTTTCTTGCACTTTCACTCTGTACTCTTTCGCACTTACGCCTTCCTATTATGAACCAACTCGTATGCTTGGATTTATATAGCCTCCTTGTAGCTTAGTGCTTCGACCAATTATTGCAATTGTATCAAGTTAGTCAGTCGTACAAGCCACTTTCAGTGATGTGTTGAAGCTCAAAGAAATTAACCATTATTTGTACGTCGCAAGCCCGTTGCGCAACCCACTAAAGGTTAAGTGTAAAGTTCAAGGCTCATGCACGCGACAAGGCGGAAATCGCTGACAAGGAGATACCACGTGATCGTGACATCTGCGCGTACCTTGTGGGCGTCAATGAGCTCATGGAATCTCATTAACCGCGACGTCAACTACCCGATCCATTCAGGCTGCAGTCCGAACTATTCATCCATTTTGCTCGGGAAGATGACTTGTAGGTGCCATGCAATCAAAGGCAATAAACCTTACTGACCACAACCCTGGTAAGCTCGAGCCTTGAAGGGCGCAAAACCGAAGATTGTGAGCCATCCGCCCCGATCCTTCACTTTGAGGCAGGTATCTGACTACGGATTAGAAAGCACCGAAGAAGGTGATCGTGCATTGAGTGATGGCGTAATGTCTTTATCACTGAACACGCCTCTCAGCACGGTCCAAATATATCGGTTGACGAGACATGGGCAAAACTATCCACGAATATTGTGGAGATCCTGAATCGTAGGGCAGAGCATTTGTCCTTCGAGGAGAACCATCGATATGCGTATAATTTGGTCTTATACAAGGCTGGCGATACTCTGTACAAAGGAACATGCAAACTGTTAGCAGAGAATCTCGAGAAGCTTGCGGAAGAAGACATCAAGACTGCATTCCCGACTGGTTCTAGTGGCGACCTTGTACAGAGGAGCCAAGAAGGAGAAACTCTACTGAAAGCGGTGCGGAAAGTATGGGATGATCATACGACAGCACTGTCCAGATTGAGCGACGTCCTCAGGTATATGGTACGCTTCACCTTCCAATATTACTTTAGCTCCCTTGACTTCTCCACTCAGGACAGGGTATATACAGCCAATGCTGGTGTTCCTCAGATTTGGGAAGCCGGATTGTTGATTTTTCTCGAGCGGATCATTCGTCCTCCTATAGAGGATCACATCATATCCGCTATCCTCACACAGATACAAGCAGACCGTGATGGGTACACAATCAATGGGTCGGCCGTGAAAGGTTGTGTTGATATCTTTCTTGCGTTGAGGGAACGTGATCAGGCTGTCACCATCTACTCCAGAGATCTGGAGCCTGCTGTTCTCCGTGAAAGCGAGTCATTCTACAAGGCAGAAGGCGAGCGATTGCTGGAGATTTATTCAGCAACGGATTATTTGCGCAAGGTTCAACCCTCGGATTAAACCCTGAGAGATTTTCGTACTCATTCATTATTACTTCAGGTTGAAGCTCGATTCCAATCGGAGGACGCGAGGACACATTATTACTTGCCCTTACAAACAAACGCACCCCTCAGTCGCATCCTAGAGAATCATCTTCTATCATCGCCTCACCTATCGTCTGTGATATCGATGTCAACAGGGTTGGATTCCATGATAGACGGTGACAAAGTAGATGACCTATCAAGGCTTTACCGTCTCTTCAGCCGAGTGCCCGCCGGCCTTCCAATACTCAGGAAGGCTCTTAGAGAATCCATCATCCGGAGGGGTCAAATCATCAATGCTGCGGGGCCTGGCACTGATCGGGATATGGTTGAAGACGAAGTAGAGACCGGCGCGAAAGGAAAAGGGAAAGCGAAGGCTCGACCTACACCTGCTACACAGCTGCTCTCTTTAGCCTTGAAGTGGGTCGACGATGTTTTGAATCTCAAAGATAAGCTTGACAAGATATGGTCGGATGCTTTCAAGCGTGATCAAGATCTCGGTATCACTTTGAATGAGGTATTCATACATAACCGATGCTTCATATTAGTAGTCTTTTCTAACAGTGTTCTCGCAGGCGTTCGAGGCATTCATAAACCTGAATGAGCGTTCGGCAGAGTTCATATCCCTGTTCATTGATGATCATTTGAAGAAAGGGTTGAAAGGGGTGAGTGAGCGATCACACTGTCGTCACGGTTCTACATATTGAGTTATCCGCAGAAAACTGAGCTCGAAGTTGATGCGATACTGGACAAAACCATAACCGTTTTCCGGTTCATCACCGATAAGGATGTATTCGAACGACATTACAAGAACCATCTTGCCAAACGACTGTTGCATGGTCGATCAGTATCCGACGATGCGGAGCGTGGCATGTTGGCAAAACTCAAAGTTGAGTGTGGCACACAATTCACGCAGCGCATGGAGGGCATGTTCCACGACATGAAGATATCGGCAGAAACAATGCAAGCATACCGCGAGTACCTCTCAAAGACTGCGGTTCGTACACAATGTCATGTGAAAGTGCTGCAGCCATCTCATCACTCGTACAGCTATCTGAGCCGCCCGATATCGATATTTCAGTGACGATCATGACATCCACATTCTGGCCGATGCCAGCTGCCCCACCAACATGTACATTCCCGGGTTCCTTGGCAAGATCGGCGAAATCCTTCGAACAATTCTATTTCTCCCGTCATACTGGGAGAAGATTGACATGGATGCCATCGCTCGGAAATGCTGACCTCCGAGTGACCTTCAGGTCTGGAAAATCGCACGAAGTCAATGTATCAACCATGGCTATGGTGATCCTGCTTCTCTTCGAAGATCTTTCTGATTCCGATACGTTGACGTACGAGGTAATGGGTGTGCTCCTCTTCAGCATCGCCATCCTTCTTACACTGCTTCAGGATATCAAAACAGCCACGTCCATACCAGAAGCTGAGCTGCAGCGGCAACTCCAATCTCTCGCATGCGGAAAACATAGAATTCTGAAGAAACATCCTTCCGGAAGAGATGTTAATCCAAGCGATTCCTTCTCTTTCAACGCCGAATTCTCGTCTCCGCTCTTCAAAATCAAGATCAGCACAATCACTTCACGGGTTGAGACTGCGGAGGAGCGTAAAGAAACGCATGACAGGGTGGACGAAGAACGGCGGTATCAGATGGAGGTAACTTGTCTGTCCATCTTTATATGCTCCGGACTGATGGATCTTGCGTTAGGCCTGTATCGTCAGAATTATGAAAGACCGCAAACACATGACGCATAACGATCTCGTCAATGAGGTTACGCGGCAACTTACAAGCAGGTTCTCGCCAAATCCCTTAGATATCAAGAAGCGCATCGAAGTGTTGATAGAGGTCAGTTGTATGCTGTCGCATCCTTCTGATGAAATATCGACACTGCTTTGCAGCGGGAATACCTGGAGCGATGTGAAGATAGGAAGTCATATAATTATCTGGTATGCCCCCATTACGACAAGGTCATTTTGTTGCTGACTATCACGGTCGTGCTTGCGTAGGCTTGATCTTCTCGCGGAGGCATTGCGAACGTAGGTGTCCGCGGCGTTTCAACATGAACATTATTTGACATGTAACGCTAGTGGAAGTGGTCGTGAAGCTTCATGCACTATGTGAGGGGACTATTCGCGCCATGTTAATGATATCGGATGTTGTTGTACTACAAGGACGGTAACCCATGCTAGTACTACGGACTAATCCCTCTCGCTTCGGGTCTGGCCAGGCCTGATACACCAACGCCCTCGCTGAGTCACTTCCGCCGTACGTACGCAGTACGAGGCTATATGTCCCTGGCCGGATGCCATATTACTCTTCTATTACCCGTATGCCTCCATTTCGTTTACCTTTGTTTGGCCCCTTCGGTCGTATTCCGTCGCGTCCGTTGCAGGGAGCCTCGAATTGAGCTTGAACTTGAACGTTAATCTGACGATGACGGTATGGTCGACATCATCATCGCTGTCTGGCACTTGAAAACAGATATTCTGTCCAACCAGGCGTCGATTCGCGCAATCAATATTCCTCTCCTCTGCAGACTGACAATGACGGATATCCCCATGCGACCCCGATGTCGAACCCGTCCGAGCCTCAGGCCTCAGCGCTCAGCGCTCAGGCTCGACGCCAGATAAGTTGGTTTCAAACTTTCACCAATGCATTAGCCCCATCAGCAGACGGTGCATGACTTGAGCTTGAAATTTTGAAATCAAGCCTAATTGTTAGATCTAATTCCCTCAGGCTCGCTGCAATAGCACCATTGAAAGGATGTGGCCATACACCCTTCGTTGACGGATGAAGACGGATGAGTGATTACCGGTGGTTAGTATCAATATGAGTTCCGAGTCGTCCTCTACTTCAGCGCCGCGCACGTCTCGTTTGCATTCCACGGCTTATGATTATTTGCATAAATCAAGGTGAGTGGCATCTTGACGTCTACGAGCTAAATTCCCTAGGGCCCTCAGACTGCAAGTGCTTGAAATGCCGTGCCAACTGGCAACGGCTGACTCATGCTATTTCATTGACTTTGATCGGTACGTGGGTCCGGGTCGTGTCCTGAACGTTAACATCCATCCCCTTCTGCAGGACCATCAGTTTGCTGCACCCTGCATACTCATTGCGGTTCACACTTTTCGTTACGTCCGTGCCAGCCCATCTCATCCATCCAAGTGCCTTGGCACACTGGCAGAGTCATCCAGAACTTAATTCGCCTTGAAGACTCCGTCACATGCAGACACTTACAAGATACATCTGGTTTCATAGGTTCTGGTGAGTAGTCTCAATGCCTCTGCTCTGACATACTCCCTGCCACTTCCATAGAGAAGATAGATGGTATATCAATCAATTCCGAGTCGTTTCATTTCAAGTTCATTTTGTTTCACTATGGTTTGACACATCCGTTCCAAATTATCACGACTCTCACTAGCCAGTAGTATATTATTTATCTTAACTCCGTCTTGAATATCCTGAGTCCATTTCATCATGCCAGGACTCAACCAACATGTAAGTTCAACTCTGGAGACTCGAATATGTCAAAATCATCTGTAATTTGATGATCTATTTCTCAGATTCCTCGAGTCGGACCAGAGTCTCGCACCCAGTCTCAACTCGAGGTCCAACTTGAACCATAATAGCCGGAGCGTAGCGATGGCCGTCTCTTGTACGTATACACTGGATGGTCGCTATCTTGTTGCCAACGATTCCAAGCATGGAGATCGTTCAAGGTCGTCGTGTATGACGCAACGGGACCAGTTGGTCACTACTTCTACCAGCCGTCACTCCGAGGATGAGACCAAGAGTAGCGGAGTACGAGTAGCGCAGTAAAGCGGAGTAAAACTATATGGCATTTGTAGAACACTTGACATACTCGAGTCGTGGATCTTCTAAAGCGTTAAATTATAAGTACATAAGCACCTGACAATAAGCATTACACTACGACAAGAATAGCGGACAGATTTCAGCGCTATTTCAACGAGACGCAGGACCAAGCTCGTGCTCTAGAAAGGTGCGCTGATAAGGAATTCCTTTCCGAGGAGCGAAAGAAACCATGTAGTGGTCTCCTGCAAACTGAAGGGAAACAAACCTGCTCAGAAAACCCTCGGTTGACGGTGAAGATACGTACCTCAGGAATGCGGGTGATTTCTCCTACCAGCGACTGGTCGGGATGAACGCGTATCTGGACTCGTTGGTGCTGCGGCGTGTCGGACGAGTATAAGTTGACCGTCAGTTATCAGCGGATATGCAATACTAACCAATGTGAATGTCTGAAAACAAATCGCCTGCGATCAGTATGGCACCTCCAATGACACGACGGCGCCGACACATACGCAAGTAAAGTTCCCTTTGGGGACCTGTACGGCCTTGTCATTGCGACCCATTTTCTGGATGAGCTATGTTGTGTACAGTGGTGGCAGGTGAACAAGGGAGATGACACGGTGAAGGCAGACGTTGTAGCACACGAGAGACTTGCTGAAGATGGGGAAGAGGGCAGGCCTTCTTATAACCTTAGTTGAGCGGGCGGCTGCGGTAGTTTATGACGTTCGAAGTGTATAAAAAATCGCATCACACAACATATTCAGTTTTCACACAACTCAGCCTGCCCACCAGCGCTTCCTCCCCGGCGTTCAGTAGCCTCCTCGCCTACGTCTAATCGCCGAGCGCGCTTAGACGATCGCTTTCCGGACTTCGACATTTCGACGCAGTGTCCTCCTTCCCCTCACATTGACTCCTACATCTCCTCTCCTCCGATGCCCTGTCTTGTAGCGGTCACCGGTGTACCTACTTTCTTCTATAGATACCCTCGCGATATGCTTGGCGCACAGGCTTTCAAACTCAAGGAAAGAGGCCACCGGATATCCAGGCAGCTGAGGACATTGCCAGCGCATGATTCCAGGCCATTGGTGTCTCCACGGACGACGGGCATGTCTGAAATATTCTGCCCCTCCCTCCCTGGTCCGCAGGATGTAGTAGGTGAGCTTGGGCAGCAAGGTATTCATCTATACTTCACCTATTCTTCGCCTCATGCCCTACTGTCCCGGTGGGGTTCATATACTCCAAAATGCAAGATTTCCTATAGTCGCTCTCTTCTCCTGTCCACTTCCTGTATGTATACCAATACAATACCAACCCATGTATGCCCTGCTAAGACCATGAAATGCTATGATTAATGATGAAGTGAGCCATGCCCGAATCTTGTGTGATTTTGTGGCTCAATAAATTGCGCAAATTGGTAAGTTGTGTTACTTTCAATGTTGTGAGGGCAATGATACACATAAGTTGTGAGTTTCCAGCCGATGTTGTGTGAAAAATGGATATGTTGTGATAATTGATTTTTTATACAGATCGAACGCCATAGTAGTTTAGGTGAAGAGCTCCCCGTGAACTTCGAATGAAACCGCAACATATTCTCGTAAATTGTTTAGAATGTCTATATTGTGATGTACAGTACCTCGTGTATGTCAAAGAACGAAGTTTGATCGCCTGTGGCTTCGGGACGCAAGGGTGACATTTACAGCAACTGATACTTCCAGCTACTTCCAGTCACCGAAGACTTACATTTGCAAAAGGATGCAGGCCAACTCGAACATAGTTCAGTTCTTGCTCAGTCTAAACGCGCACCCTGCAAGACCGAAGTCGGCGGGGCTCGGAGTGTATGTACTGCTGTGCCAGGGGAACAAAGGGAAATCTCGAGATGCCGATGCCGTATGGGAATGACCGAACAAGCCCAGGCGTTATGCAGCTATGTGCTTCCTGTCATTGACATCCTAGACGCACGCTCTGCAGTGTCGACAATAATCATGCCCGGATTAATGGGAACATTCAATGATTGGGTGTGACTGTTCAAATGCCGTACATATGCGGTTCCAATGATCATTGAAATACGCTGCAGACGCCAACGCCACAGTGCGATCCTCCCTTGAGGCTTTCTCTGGATTGAACAGCAAGCCTGACTCCCCATGATCGTCTTACCATGTGTCCATGGGAGAGGAATGTAAAGCAGCCCAGGGTTCGCGTTCGATCAAGCTCCTCTAGAGTGAAACTTCCTGGAAATTTCTATAAATTTGGCGCATTGGTCAGCCGTGCATGGCGTAGTCGTATCCAGCATGGAAGACTTACCTGGGCACATTCGCTTATAGCGTGTATCTGAAAATTGATGATTAGCACTAAGTAGCCATACCTGTATGATAGGCAATTATGATCTCATAGATTTCGTGCTACCATCGACTCAAAATCAAAGCTTCGTCGGTCGGAACTGGGTCAGTTACTTCCTGGGGATTCATTCCGAACACACCGGATCGTCATCACTGGTCATACAATGATCGTTGCGCGCACTAGAACTCCAGCACTTCCGCTGATAGTCTAGTATGATAGGTAAGAAGTCCCAGAAGCTGAACTCCGGCCAATATACATCCGTGAATTGAAGCTGCGTATTCTCGCAAGCCTATAAGTCATCATCAGTTGGATCAGCGGATTACTTAGCTGAATATCTACCGACCTGCCAAATCAAATAATCACTTAGACGTCTTACGCCGCTAGTCCGCACGAGGATGTCCAAGGGTGGGCTTCCAACGAGTGAAGTCATGAGGTGCTCCTCGATGTCGCGCTCAGTGATGCTATCAATCAGTTCAGTTTTTTTTTCACTAATGTTATGATACGGCAAGATACCAACGGCTCGCTGTCGTCATCCTCCAGGCGTTCTTGGACAGTTGTCCGAACGGCAGTAGCAATCTCGTCACGTGATGTATATGGCATGCAGATATTCAAGATGGCCCTGAAAACACAGGTTAGTGCAGTGCAGGTGTTCAGATGAGGAGTACTCGCACACCTATCATGCTTGCACGTCAACTCTTCTGCACGTCGTGCCGCGAGTTGGAGACGTTCAGGGAAAAGAGATTTGTTTCCAACAACATTCAAGCGGACGCCATACTGTTGCAGTAGTTCGCTATATAATGTCTGAGATAGTCAATGACATGCACGAGAGCACACCATACGTACCCGTGCTGGCAAAGTTCGTTCAATTTCTCTTCCACTAGGCCCAACAAATCGTCGACCTCTGACGGAGAACGTTTGAAATTCTCGATCGAGAATGCGTACACGGAGACGCATCGGACTTTCAGCTTCATACATACTGCTAGAATCTGTATGTGGGTAATGAATACGAATGAACCCGGCGCAAAGACGGGAGAGAAGCATACGCGTCGAAGGGCCACATACCCTTCTGCATGTCCGACTTTCACCTCTTTGCGGTTCCGTCGGGCGTACCGTCGGTTTCCATCCATGATGAATGCGACATGGTTGGGTATTGGTCCCGCAGATACGATATTAAGCAGAAGAGACTCTGTCTTCGCTGCAACAGTTTGTTGTACCCAGCCAACGCTGGCTGAGAGGAGTTCGGGCAACATGCCGTGGGAACTTTGGATGCCCTTCCGACGTCCGTCTTAACTTAAATTACTCGGAAAGGAATGACGTTTTCTCAAACGCTTCACCTCCATTATACCGAGAATCATTTCTAGTCCCGACCCTAGCTTAGGGGGAGCTGTTGCGTTGTCAATTCACTCCAGACTGTCTTGCTGGGCCAGTTCCACCGCTCACGCGTCGGTCTCGCTATCGATCAACACGCAGCTTGTCCATTCCCTGCGAATCACAACACCGCTGCCTTCCTTCTTTCATAATCCACTGTTAGGAGGGTGAGCTGTAGAATCACAACACAATGCCCAATCAACTTTCCTTGCCGTTCAAACGCACCAATGCAATTCCCATCCGTCAAGCGGTCAAAGAATACATTACTAACACTCATTTCGATGTACATCCGGAAGCTTTCAAATCTGACATCAACCAATGGGAGGCACTGCGCAAAGACGCAACAAACATCGTTGTGCATCAAGATAGAGTCAAAACGCTGACCTTGTAAGTATTCTATAGTTTCATTGTCGCCCGGAAATATTGGATTGGGCATCCTAGGTATCACGCGCAGCTTGTCTTCATCCTAACAAAGCTCCCTGCAAATGTGAGCTCCAACATTCCTTGATATGTAGAACACTGTCGCTGAAGTGAATGATAATAGATCGGTTTACATATTCCATATATGCCACTCTTTCACGACTGCGCGCCTCCCGTTGTCTTGCCCAACCTTGCATACGAGCGGATCGGTATTCTGTTCAACCTAGCTGCTCTGCAATCGCAGCTTGCGAACGCGGAAGATCGATCTACCGGTCAAGGTCTTAAACAAGCTATCGCGTATTACCAGGTTGGGGAAGCTCTGTTACTCTACCTTGGTTCGCTAAGCATCTTACCCTACAGAACGCGGCCGGAACGTTGAATTATGCTGCAGCGCACGCTGTCCCCGCATTGAGGGCCTCTCTCCCGCAAGCTGATTACCCGAGAGATCTATCTGAACCTGTGATTCGACACTTTGAATTCTTGATGCTCGCCCAAGCGCAAGAATGTGTGTGGCAACGAGCTAAAATGGGTAGGTGAGTATCACCCTGCTCTTACGACGCATCCGCTGATGATATGTAGACAACAAACATGCCATACTTGCTAAGTTATCACAGTCGGTCCGTCCTCACATTCTCGACCTGGACGCTTTGTTCTGATTTGAGATCAGGTTTCATCTTTTTACAAATCTGCCCTAGAACAACTTCAAGAATCGGTTTCCCTCAAGCAATTGTTACCTACGGTAGGATATCCCTACCAATAATAGAGGGAATCGCATCTCTTCTTGACACAAATTCTAAGGGCTGGCTTAACCACGTTCGAACAAAACAATTGCATTTTGAGGCCGCGGCGCACAAAAGGAAGGCCTCTGATGAATCACAGAATGGACGGTACATCGCATCACCTTTGTGACAGAGCAACGAAAGTTGACTCCTTTCATAGATACGGTCATGAAGTCGCGCACCTCATGTTGGCTCGTGACCTTGCATCACAAGCAGTCAAGACAGCCAACCAAGGCGGTGTCGCTTCTCCCGTAATAACCGATGCGAAGGTTGGTACATTGTCTACTAGTCTGCAATGGGTAGCTCATGTACACATTCTAGGATTTATTGAGCGCAGTGGAGGGAGATCTCCGTCTTGCGGCGCGCGATAACGACCTCATTTATCACAAAGAGGTTCCCTCGTCGTCAGCTTTGCCTCCCATGGCTGAGATTGCAATGGTCCAATCACGAGTTTCCAAGGATCTACTTGAGCCAAAGAGCGCGCTGGATAATAGCGAGGTTATATTTGGAGATCTCCTCAGCTGGGGCACGAAGACAGCAATTGGTACGTGACATGCAATAAATGTCTGATCGCTTCTCATTCCACATCGGACCAGACATCTACAATGAGCGCAAGGACGGTTGGGTTACGAATGAGATTCTCGACAAAGCCCGTCATTTGGATGACACCGCGGATGGGTAAGATCATATAGAAGTGACCCTACAAGACCTATAATGCTGACGCTGGGCACTATAGATCGTTGAAATCCCTGAACCTTCCCATGGCGTTGGATGCTGTAGAGCAGCCTATAGGTCTCCCGCCTAGCCTCTTGAAAAAGGCAGAAGAAGTTAGACTCGAGAATGGCCCGCAGCAAGTTGAAACATCGATTGAGAACGTTCAAAAGCTTTCTCAGCGTAATATGCAGATAGTGAACGAGGTACATCATTCTCTCACATGTTATCCTGCAAACTAACGAGAAACTTTAATCAAGGCCATGGATCTGCTTGATCAGGAGGCGGAAGAAGACGAAGCTTTCCGAGAAGAAACACGAACGGACCGGGCGCCATCCACAGAGGTGAACAAAGAGCTCGTTGAGAAAGGCGAACGGTATCGACGAATCCTTGAGAACGCCGCCGAAAGCGACCGAGTTGTCCGACAGAAATGGGAAGAGTGGGAAAACAATATAAGTGTGCTTACCTTGGATGAGGTACGGCGGATTAGCTCGGAACTCATTCTTGTTTTCATTAATCTATTTTGCGTCACAGGCGTCGCTGGAGGCGTCAGTGCCCTCATCTACTCTTTCTAGTTCCACTCGCAATTCAAATGGAAGAATAACTCTAACACGTAAATATGCCCGAGCGCTGAGAGTGGACCTCGAGAGCCTTGATGAACTTCGAAGAAAGCGGAAGGAGTTGATTACTCGGGCACAGCGGTTGGCTGACGCCGACGACATCACTCAAAGAATCATCAAGGCTGCTTCGGGGATAGAACGTTGGGTAGAAGTCCAGCCCGCAATGTTTGAAGACATACTCGACGAAGAGCTCCTCAAATACGAAAAGTTTCGGACCGCTCTGCAGGACAATGAAAGGAAACAAGAAGATCTTCTTCAATCAATCAAGGCGAGTGTTTCCGGTATCATCGTGAATTATGTCAGTATCGAACTTGATCCCCCAGGAACACAATACGTTACTTTTGCAATCCCGAAAAGAAGATCCTATTGTGAAAGAGCGCGAACATGCACTTCAGTCATTGGATCTGTCGTATCACAAGTACAAGGAGATATCTCGCAACCTGGAGGAAGGCCTGAGAGTATGTGCAATCTACCTTCTTGCGTTTAGTGTCTAATATTTCATACACAGTTCTACAATGACTTTGGGAATATTCTGACTCAGTTCAAGGAGACGTGCAGACAATGGGTAAACATGCGTCGACACGAAGTCTCGTAAGTGATGCGCGCAGCTTATTGTATTCTCGTTTGCTACAATGCCGTACTACACAGGACGCTGTCGGAGGCGATGAAGTCGATGTCTTTGGTCGCCGAACCACAAGCGGAAATTGCTGCCCCTCCCATTCATGTCCAGGTTGAAATTCCCCAGCAGACCGAAATAGCACCTGCGCCCTCCTCAGACGCTTCGAAGCGCACGAGCACTCGCAGCAAGAAACCCGCGAAGCAACCCATCGCTTCAGGCATCCCTTCGCTGGACTCAGATGCATGGGAGGAAGTGTCTTTCCCTCTTCCAACCAAAGCAAAGTCAAAGCAGACGTGAGCAAATGCTTGTATTATAAAGGAGCGCGAATCATAAGGTAGTACAGTATAAGGTAAAGCGATGCGTGGAGTTAAGGAGATGGATGGGATACATCGGAGTGTATTGTCATGCGAGGATCTGAGTGTTTGGCTGTGAACTATGAATTAGTATGCTTTTCTGACGGCGATTTTACTTGTACATATTGGGGCTCGTGAGTCGTGCGTATTCCAGCTGTGATAGCGAAGTAGTTGAGTAGAGGCAATTCGGAGGCAATACCGGGCTATACAAGTTGGCGGTGGTTGGCGGTGTAGTATTGCGATCTCGATCATCTGCCCCTCCACCGCCCGGGTTTGCTGAACACTGCATCCAGACAGCCTGTGACGCTTGAATTTGAGCGCATATATATGCTGACCTGCAGCTAACGCTCTTTCACTAGAGTCGTACGCCGTCGTACGCTTACACCCCATCTATCACTATCGACAATGGGATCCTCCTCTGATTCATCTTCTAGCGACAGTGACAGAGGCCATGGCCATCATGGTTCTCACTCGGGCTATGGAGGATATTATGGAGGCCACAATGAACACAAGCACAAGAAGGACAAGAAAGATAAGAAACACAAGAAGGACAAAAAGGATAAGAAGCACAAGGAAGGAGTTTCGAGCTCGCATTCAGCTGCGATGGGCCACGGTGTGCCCGGAATTGGTATGCCATTAGCAGGCCACGGTGTCCCTAGTCATGGTGCACCGTCCATGCCAGGATTCCCGGGTGCTCCTGCCCCTCATGGTGCTCCGTATGGTGCTCCCCCTGCCTACGGCGCGCCACCGATGGCTGCTCACGGCGTCGGACATGCTCAGGAGTTCTTGGGAGGTGGTGCACCCTCTGGCTATCCCGCCCCTCATGGCGCGACCTCTCCTTTCGGGGGACCCCCTCACGGTGCCCCTTCTCCATACGGCGCACCTCCTCACGGTGCACCCTCTCCTTATGGTGCACCTCACGGTAGTCCCTTTGCCGGGGGACACAATCGCGAGATGCCCGGTGCTGGTGCTCACGGTGCTCCTGCAGCTCCTGGCTTCGGTGCTCCCCCAACCCCAAGCCACCAAGGCACGCCCCCTCCCTCCGGTTTCCGCGTTCCTTTGAGCGTCGGTCAGCCCTTCCCTCAGGCACAAGCCGGCCCTCCTGTCGCACAGGACGCCGACGGTTCTCCCGTCTTCATCGGTTCAGCGATCTTGGGCGGATCAGTCCATCCTTGCAAAATCGTCCCTACGTTGAACCCTCCCGTCCGTGTCCCCTACGGCGGCGGAGAGTACGCTCATAATGGCAGATATGATCTGCTCCCTTTCGATCCTGCTACCATGGAGTGGGTTCACAGTGAGATGGGGAGAATCCCTGCTGGCAGGAGACCTGTCGAAGGTGGCTATGAGGAGCATGGAGGGAAGTTGTACCATGCCCTGGGCACCGTGAACGGTTTGCAGGTCCCTGGTAAAGTGGGCGAGCACTTGGTAAGTCCTTCCGGAGCTCTCGAGGATGAAGGACACCTGCTGATGGTATTCTTCTCTTCTATAGAGTGAAGCCAAGGTTGCATTCGGCGGTGCAGAAGTCGATGCAAGGGATTACTACATCCTGTAAGTTATCCGTGAAAAACAACCCGGAAATCATTTACAAAGTCTGCTCTTGCAGCTGCTGGCGTTACTAAACTAACAACTTAACAGAAGACGTATACCCGTTGTACAATAGCAGTCAGTAAGGACTCAATCTGCCCTCTATCTAAGTCTCGAGGTCTGCTGGATTATCTATTCCCCCTCAACGAAATGTGATAAACCAAACCAAAACGCCTGTTGTTGTACGCATACCGAAATCATTCAAAAAACGATCTGCACCCGAGTATCCGCCCCAGTCTGGTTCTTCCAATTTCTGTGCTCGAGGTAAAGTAGCGAAGCGGTGGTTCATTCTTTCAATGATGAGACGGTGGCCGCGATCGCATCGTGAGCGGCGAGAGTCAGGGCTGAGGGCTCTGTTGACGGCCAACATCCCGGCGTGCGCAAATCCCCCTCTTTACGAACGCAGCGCGCAGTGCGATTATTTGATACTGCGTCACGGAGTTAGTTATGAGGTTGAGCCTTGCCATGTTTTCTCCCCTCTGGGTGTTCCGCAGGCCGCGCACGCAAGGTGCTGACCTTGATTGGAACTGAATCAACGGTTAGCAAGGGCAGCGAGCCTGTGGGAAAACTATTTGCAAGAACTCACAGCGTACAAACTAAACAAGACCACTCTTTATCGCTTTGTTCTTTTCGCGCGAGGTCTGTGGGACTTGTATCTTTCGACCGTTGAAAGGATTCTGTCAAAGTCGGCTGTGTACTTCTTAAACTGCCACTTTTGCTTGGTCCTGGGCTGCCCAATGTCCGTCCAGGACCAACCATCCCCAGAGCTTCTTTCTTCCTCGTTTGCATTTCGTCCATGACTAACGGACCAGAGGCAGTCTTCTGTTTCTTCTTCGGTCGACTGGAGTCCGATGACTTTTTGCCTGTTTGGTTCAAAACGCTCGAGGACGTAGCAGCGACGTTAGGGTCACGAAGTCTCTTGACATCACAGGAAGGTGCAGCTTCAGGCTCCTCATCGTCAGAAATTTCAATGAGTGAGATATCTGCCTCTTTTTGTTTGGCGAATTTCGTTTGAGATGGCGAAGATCGCCGCTGACGAGATGGTCCGGGGTCATTGCTTTGGATGGGGAAGATGAAGTCGTCTCCTGTAAGGTCAATACAGGACGTCTTCATGCTGTCTAGTTCACCCTGGTCCATCGACTCTAGAAGCGTGCGCTTGCGGTCTTGATCCGTTTCAGGGATCTCTTCGTTGTCCGATGACTCTTCGTCTTTGTCGGTGGAGGCTGGGTATATGCGCGTCAGTATCGTGGTATAATCATTATTACTCCAGCATATCTTACAAGGCTTTTGAAGTAATGCTTGTAGTCGACGTTCTGCGGCGAGTGCCCGCTCTTCCCGTGCGCGTTTGCTTGAATTATTATGAGATTAGTAGAACCGACTATATGCGTCGAATCCTTACCTTCCAGCCTTCTTCCCAAAACCTGTTCCCCCGCTACCTTCTTGGCCTTCATTCAACGCTTTCCCATCACCCTTGAAAGCGGTCTTCGAGGTAACTCTCGATCCTGCCTTACGCTTCTTTTCCGTTTGAGCTCCCGTGTGATTCGATGGGCCAGCTTTTCTGGTGTTACGCCGACGGCGTAAAGCACTCGGACGAGCACGAGACTGTGCACCTCCACACTGCATGCCAAGTAGTTCATATCCGTACACAGTAAATTATGTGGATCCCATCGACGTACCATATATTCTGGTAGCTCGCCCGGATCGAGGCCTTGCCCGCCTACCCTGGCAGAGTCCGCTAAGCGAGTGCCGGACGACCAGTAGCCTAAAATTCATGATGCTCAGTTGGATTATATGCGCTGCAATAGAGGGAATTCATGCGCACCATCACCATAGTAGCCTTTGTTCTGAAGCTCGCGGACTTCGCGGCGAAGTTGCGCCCAAAGGGTTTGGAAAGCTGGTCCGTGATTCATATGCTGACGTTATGTATGATTATGCATGCTCATGACGAGAGTGGGGTGAACGTACCTTTATATGCGCCAACTTCGGAGTATAGAGTCAGCAAAGATGTACGTTGTGCCGCGTAGTTTGAAGACTTACTTCATGGCATAACGTACTCATGAGCCAGGAAGTCGGATAGTATAAACCCATAGCATTCTTGAGAACAATCTCTTGTTCCGGAAGGTAAATGAATCAGTCGAGATTCTAGGACTTCATAGCATACCTATAGTTTCTCCATTATTCCAGTTGCGGCCAGCAAAGACTTTATTATACTCATACTGAACACAGAAAGATAAATGCCACCTAAATGTATGCGCTTGATAGATGACCGCATTGACGTACCTCTTCGAAACTATTGACAGAGAACCCATGGGATTTCATGACTGGCCTCACCTGAGCAGCCAAGGCCCTGAGAAGCTGCCTCGCGTCCTCTTCCGCCGCAGCATCTCCGACAGGGAGAGGAGTTATGAAGTTGATGTGCGGGTTTGGGTTTGTCTCCTTTTCGTTCAGCCGAAGATGAACCATCAACGGTTTCTACAGCGGTCTAACTGTGGTTTCCCTATGAAGATGAGTTTACAATAACAGAGACGAATGTCTTCTCTGTGATGGGGGAGACTGTGTTGAAGGAACCTGTAGCGTTCGCATTGGAATGACGACAGTGATATTTTGAAGTCCAATCAAGATGACCTAATATGGGCAAGTAAGTATTTGCCGATCATGCTTGTAGATCCAGTGTAGATCATGCTAATAAGTTTGTACTAGCACTCCCATAATTTCTTACCTTCACGACATTGAATGCCATGACATGCACGATGATGTTTCTCCAATCCACCTTTGCATTGGAGAACATCCCTCCAATACGTCTTGGACCCAGATCCAGTTTCGATTTGTCGACGTTGGTAACGACCACATGGGCAAAATCTAACGACGACGCCTTAATACTGATTGAAGCAGCTCGGAGGGGTCTCATCCCAACGGTTATGCGACAACTCAATGACGGAGAATTGGATCAATTCATCGTTAGTGGTAGCGTTGTCGTATATCGCGCTAGCGATTACATGTCGCCACGCATGCATTGGCAGGACGGAAGGTCGTGGAGTCTTCCAGGACAAATCAAACGATATGTAATGGGTCATATTCGCACCTGAATATGAGCCTGACACTAACATCGTTCAATACAGAAGGTTTATCGTGAAATCAAGCGATCGTTCCCTCACCAGGACGCTGCCCCCGCATTTAATGCGGAAGAATACAGGAGTTGTTCTGGTGCTACCCCGACGGAGGGTGCAGCAGAAATAGACGAGGCGCCAGGAGCAGGGTCCACGATATCCCAAGACGATGACCATAGCTACGCAGTTCTGCAAGAGATCATCGGAGGAGCTCTTACTGGACTTCCTGATGCACTTCCTAATGGACTCATAAAGAGGGTAAGTGTCACGGAAGACAGGTTGAATGGCAACATGATCTTCCCTCGGAGCAAGTGTTCCTTTCGTGTTTATCACGCTGCTGCACGTTCGCCAGTCTGAACATCACTTACTACAGAGACTTAGCGTGCAGGCATCCACCGACACTTATATGCTCATATCATACTTTTCTCCTGGTGACGTGCTCTCGCGCAAACTACTACCCGCTTCGGAGCATCCATCGTTCTCGCACATCGTCCCCGGCAATGACCTGATCACCTCGTTTCCACTGGCGGGGAGCCGGGCTCATCAACCATCTAGATCGTCTGAGCGATGGCAGAACACGACAGAATCCGAAAGGCAGTACGCAACGAGGGATCTCACCTATTCGTAGCGTCCCTTTAACATGCTCTTGCAGGCCTTATTCGCCTCGTCACGACCTAAACAAACCCGAAGTCATAAGATGTCCATATCACATTTACTCACATAATGTGCATTCTGGCAGTGGCATAGAACAGCAAGATGATCGCAATGTTCGCTATAACTATGCGAACAAAGAGAGCAGGGGTTGGGTTCAATTGCTAAGTGGGTGACTCCCGTTATCTTGTAACTACTTTTACCATTTACGCACACACTGGGAGATAAGTAGAGTGTATCAATGACTATGTTTTTTTGGGTAAGGTATCATGGTGTAATGCATGCTTGGACGTACAACAGCGCGGCGGTACGGCAGGTAAACTGTTCACTCTCGGCCATCGTCGCGGTCAACCTATTCAAGCTGGGGTATTTCGACGGGGTGTAACATGGCCGTTGGGCGGGCCACGGAGTCAATGAAGTCGGGATGCGCAACCCAGAGAAATATCCATGAGAATCCGCAACGACCATACAACGAATGCATAGTATCACCGTTGCTGAACAAGAAACGATAAGTTGGCTCAGTAGCTTCCCGCCTGCAGCAAAATGCTTCACACTGCAGGCGAGCATCCATATTGAGCCAAAGTTCAGTCGCCGAGACTGTGAGAAGCCCTGCAGGGGATATTTGAGGAAACTCGACACTCCTCGAAAAGTCCGGCAAAGAAGTCGATGTGCGAGTGAGAATCGAAGACGTACGGATTAGTCACCGTTACGGACAAAGGAGCAAGACGCGTCCACTCGGGGAAATTCATTTGGCGCGTCGCGCGACGCGTATAGATGGAGGAAATGATCTCGATAGCCCCGATCTGTCGATTGCAGTCCACAAAAATCCATCTCCGACCACCTTCCCCCTCTTCACACCTAAACATTCCAAACACCTCAAGCTCTGGGTCAGTTCTCGGGCTTGAAGCCGTCTCGCACGTTCATCACACACAAAAATCAAAAGGCTGTAACTTTACGACAGTGATACGGTAGTGACGTCCAAGCCCAACCTCAGCGAGACGCCGCCAAAGGCTATAAGACCTCCTATTACCAGCATCCCTTATCGTCCCTTGCTTTCGTTACCCTCAGGCTCGGCTCGGGGAGAGGCGCGATGTCTGAACAGAAACCGCAGGCTACCCAGGAGAAGAAACGCAAGATGAGGTTGGCGGTGTTAACGTCGGGTGGAGACAGTGCGGGTATGAACGCGGTGGTTCGTGCAGTGGTGAAAGGAGGCATTCTCAAGTGCGATCCCCCTTCTCCTCTACCCCTGGGCATTGGATCTCAACATAATCCTCTCCAGAGGCTGCGAAACTTATGTCGTCCGTGAAGGCTACGAAGGCCTTGTACGCGGTAACTCGGAAGAAGCAAAGCCTGAAAAGGCTCCACCGCACCATCGTGTCTCAATCGACGAAGGTTTTGTGCATAACCTGCGGTTTGGCGACGGAGAATTATTGAAGGATGGAACGAGCGATCATCCTACCGGAAGAACTCTCAAGGGACGGTATATTGTCAGAGTAGGATGGGATGATGTCAGGGGATGGTTTTCACAGGTGCTTTGCTTTTCCATTCCAAGTCATAGCTCTCGTCTGATTTCATTGCAATTCCAGGGAGGTACCCTTATCGGTACTGCACGTTCTACTACCTTCAGAACAAGAGAGGGAAGGCTGGCTGCAGCTCATAATCTGATAAAAGAAGGCATTGATGCTCTTGCTGTCTGTGGAGGAGACGGTTCCCTCACAGGAGCTGATGTCTTCCGTGCCGAATGGCCTTCGCTCGTGAAAGAGCTTCATTCGGAAGGTATATGCCCCTCCATTGTAACATTCCGATCATGCAAACTTATGCTTCATTGGGTACTAGGCAGAATTACGGACGAACAGCTTGCGCTGCATGGACACCTCAAGATTGTCGGTCTTGTCGGCTCAATCGACAACGACATGTCCATGACGGACATAACTATCGGTGCACCCACCGCTCTTCATCGTATCTGCGAAGCCATCGACAATATTGACTCTACTGCCTTCTCACATTCAAGAGCTTTTGTGCTTGAGGTCATGGGCAGGCACTGTGGGTGGCTCGCATTGCTTGCCGGAGTTAGGTCAGTTTGTTTGCAAACTCGTTGACTAGATTTTGAATATTCTGCTTCTCGGGTCCAGTGGAGGCGCTGATTTCGTGCTCATTCCTGAGAGACCTCCTGAGGCGGACGTTTGGGAAGATGCCATGTGCCAAATGATTCAACGAGTAAGTCTCGCGCAGTACTTGGTTATTCCTATATATTCTGATATCGTGATAGCACCGTGAAGCAGGCAAACGTAAAACCATCGTCATAGTTGCCGAGGGTGCCCATGACATCAACCTCAAACCCATCCACGCTGACTACGTCAAGGATGTCCTCTCTCAACGCCTTGGTCTGGATACCCGAGTAACGACTCTTGGGCATACGCAGCGCGGAGGCAGACCATGTGCATATGATCGTATTATTGTCAGTATTTGGTATCCAACAATTGCGGAGGGGTGATACTGAAGTTTGGTTGGTAGCCAACGTTGCAAGGTGTTCATGCGGTAGATGCGTTGCTTGAGTCAACTCCGGATACGCCTTCGTATATGATTGGTATCCAGGAAAACAAGATTACGCGCGTGCCACTCATGGACGCTGTCAAGATGGTAAGGATATTTTTGACTTGCAGCGGGCATGTTGGCTCATTAATCGTCATCTCGACAGACTCATGAGGTTGCAGAAGCAATCAAGCAGAAAGACTTTGATAGAGCCATGTCTCTCCGCGACCCAGAGTTCAGAGAATCCCTCGAAGGGTTCTATGCCACTTCGGTATTGGAAAAAGAACCGCGCTTGCCTCACCATCTACGGATGCGTGTGGCAATCATGCAGTACGCATGTATCCCATCCTTTCTTGAGCATAGGTTGCTAAACTCGGCATCTTATGTAGCGTTGGTGCACCTGCAGGTGGTATGAACGCTGCCACTCGTGCGGCGGTCCGCTACTGTATTCGTCAAGGCCACAAAGCATTCGCCATCCATAATGGTTTCCCAGGTCTCCTCGATGACAACGTGAACCAACTGTCCTGGCTCGGAGTCGACAATTGGATGACTCGCGGTGGTTCCGAACTAGGCACGAATCGTAAGACACCCGACATTGACATCGGAGGGGTCGCGGCAAAGTTCCAACAGTACAACTTCCATGCGCTGATCATGATTGGAGGCTTTGAGGCGTATACTTCGCTGAAGATCTTGGAGGAGGGGAGGAAACATTATCCTGCTTTCCATATTCCTCTCGTCCATCTGCCTGCTACGATCAGTAATAACGTGCCGATGACTGAGTTCAGCTTGGGCAGTGACACGAGTTTGAACGCCCTTGTGGACGCTTGCGATGCGATCAAGCAGAGTGCGAGTGCGAGCAGGAATCGTGTGTTCGTTGTGGAGGTACAGGGTGGAAAGTGCGGTTATCTGGCGACTATGGGCGCACTGGCGGTGAGTTGTATATAACTGTGAACGGTGCGGTGTATGAGCTGATGCGACTGCGGTAGACTGGTGCTTGCATCTTGTATACCCCCGAACGCGGCATCACTCTGGACATGCTCCGCAACGACGTTAAGTACCTGAAGAAACGGTACAGTCTGGATGTCAAGGGAAAGAATGAAGGCCGCATTGTTATCAAGTATGCTACTCTATCTCGCATCAAAGCTGCTTAGGTTCTGACGTGAGATTTGCAGAAACGAAGCAGCCTCCGAAGTGTACTCTGCCGAGGTCCTCACAAAAATGTTCAAAGAGGAGGGAGGCAAGCTCTTCGACTCTCGCTCTGCGTCACTGGGACACACGCTCCAGGGTGGAATTCCTTCACCCATCGACCGTGCCCGCGCAGTGCGACTGTCATTGAAATGCATGGCATTCATCGAACACCATCACAGCTTGCTCCTCAAGCAGCCCGGGAACCTCAAGAAGGCTTCCCCGGACTCTGCCGCTGTAATCACGATTCAGGGAAGTGCAGTGAAGTGGGTGCCGGTGCAGGAGGTAGCTCTCCACGCGGACACGTCCAATCGTCGCGGGAGTGATGCAGCTTGGGTGGAGATGGCGAACTTGGTGGAAGACCTGGTGGCGAGAAAGCAAATTCTGGAGAAGCCTGCGTAGAGTGTACGAAGACAATATCGGTGTAGATGCAAGCACACAGTGCACGTTGTAGCATATGGATAGACTGACTGGATTCAATACAAACGAGCATTCAAATGAACTTCATTCAAGTTAATGAACCCTTCCGGTGGGACAACAGAGCCAAACAACGCGTGACCGTGGGAGAGTGCGCGAGGATTTGTTTGTTTTTGGATGGGAGACGCGGGGGGACGTTGTTCGCGCTGAGCCAGGCCACGGCCACCGAGTCTCTTGATCTCCTCCTCAACCTCGATCATCCTCCTCAGCATCCGGCATGCCCTCCAAATACGCCCAACCTCGCCCCCCGCTCCCTCTCGCAAAGGTGAACCCTGCCATCAAAGCCAGTCCGTACCCCTCTCCCTTTCTCACCCTCCGAAGCTCATCTAAACTCTCCGTTCGTGACCTCTCTTCTCGCAGTTGACCCCGCGAAACCTCCTCCTGTCAAGTTTCAGGAGATTGTCAGAGATGGCTCGTCGACCATCGTACGTCATCTTTCGCCTAACACGCTCTTACAGAGACCCATCATGCGTCCCCCTAGGTCGCCAGAATCAAAGTACAGACGGTACGTCTCTGACGCGACTTTCTCTACACATCCCATGCCTTACGCGGTTCTATTCCTAGCCAAACGGACATGCCTTCATCCTGCGAAGACTTGACACGGGTGCCATCAGTCTGACCACCATGTTCCGTGCGGCATTCCCCACAGCAGATGACGAGGAGGAGAAGGCAGAGTTGTCCTGGGTGAAGCAGACATATGATACCAGTGGTTCAAACAAAAGTGGAAAGGCACGATTCGCTGGCACATGGGTCTCCACCGACATCGCCCTGTCTATCGCTGAGAGCTACTTCCTCACTCCTCTCATCGTTCCTCTCGCGGAGGCCGAACCCGATCCCAATGCCATTCACCGCAAGTCCTCCAAAGCTCAGAATGCACAACAGCCTACGCCGGCTGCTTCTCCTATTGCTGCCCCTCTGCCTCCTCTTGAAGCTCCGGCGGCCAAGCGCAGGCGAGAGTCGTCGCCAGTACCTGCCGATGTCAATTCTCCTACACCTCCACCCAAGCCAAACTCAAACGCCACTCCGTCTAAGCCACCCTCAACGAAAGCGACGTCGCCGCTGCCTACGCGTTCGGAGAAGCCACCCTCTACATCTAGGACGCCTCTCAAGCGGTTCACTCCGTCAAAGCCCGCTGCGGCTCCGGCAGCGGCTATGAGCCCCCCACCTGCGACACCCACGCGACGTTCAGAGCGATTGAGAAGTCCGCCGCCATCTGCCAAAGCGACTCCCTCGTTCAGCACGTTTGGAGGATCTCCCAAGACTCCCAAGTCGGTCCTCAAAGTGGTCCGAGAGGAAATCGAGGTCAGCACGCCTGCAGGTTCGGACGAGACAGTCGTGGAAGAGGAACACCACGTTTTGAAGGTGGCGGAGCCGAATATGGCAGAGGACATACGGGAACAGAAGGAGTTGATCGCGAAGCTTGTAGCGGAGCGTGAAGCTAAGAAGCAACAGCAACAGCAGGACGCCATTGAGATTGACGATGACGAGGATACGACGTCGATAGGGGCGAGTCTGGCGTCGAAGAGAGCTAGAGAGGAATCTCCAGAGAAGCCGCAATATACGTTGAATATCAAAGAACATGATCAAGAACCGGAGCAGAGAGTTATTGCGTCTAACAGTAGAGTCAGGCTTCTTGGGAACATGCCGCCTGAAAGAAAGTCTCTAGCGTGGGGCGCGTTGGCATTCGCTGCTGGTCTGGGTGCTGTGTACGTCCAGCTTTTGTTCTCTCGTCCGCCCAATTATATGCGGATGGGAAATGAGTATTAGATGAGACTGATGCTGTTTTCATTTGACAGATCCTTCTTGCCCAACCTCACGAACTTCTTCTAAGTTGCTCGACGATGTCGGCATCGAACGTTCAATTCATCCAGGATATCCCTCGGCTTCTCTTGCTCGCTGTTGTGTAGATAATTCTCGCTCCTATTTTCCCAGCTTGTCTTGTTCATGTTACTCTTACTCTTGTTCTTGAGATTTAGTCAACCACCGCTAGGCCAATGGTCCCTCTCCTATACTGTTCTCGCTTTTCACTTTCTACGGCGAAGGTGGAATCCCGATATACGTGCTCTTATGAATGTAGCAACAATAGGCTTCTCTTCTCCTTATATATCTATTCGCCTCTTTCTCTTCCTTTGATCATGATGATAACTTCTAAGTCCCTCTTTCTCTCCCTTTCTCCTCTTCAATATTGGTTCCCCTAACCTCCCGAATCCGCGACACCCCCCCCCCCCCTTCATAATGCACCGTTCCGTACTCCCCGCTTCTCTTCTAAATGTTTTCTATATTGTATCCCTTGTTTTCATTATGGTTTTTGTGACGATTCTATACTGTCAAGTATATATGATACATATATCAGTACTCCCCGAGAAAGACTTCTTCCTCTCATCGTCGTTCCTCATCTGGTTTTGCTCTTGGCTTAGCTTGCAGTTGTGCATGTGCATTATTACTTTTGTGATTGCTATGAAGCACTTCTCATGCTTTTCTCGTAGAATGTCGGATGTAGGTTCTGTTGTTCTTGCACTACTTATAGTACGCCGGCCGGTCAAGCATATGTACATAGAAGTCTGTCGAGCATCAGTGAAGTAATATCTTGGAGCTTCTCGAAGAACTGCAAGATATCATAGAGTGGTACCAATACTCAGCATACTAAGAACTGAGCACTCAGTACTCAGCCAATACCCGAGACGTCATGTAAACTGAAGTACTTGGCTGTCCCGTCGTGTCGCCTTCAGAAAGGAAGTGGGTGAACCGGTGGTGCCGTGGCTCGTCGCTGGGTCGGCTCCAGGCTTGGCTTGTCCCCCGATTCGCGAGGTAATCTGTGTACCTTGCGATCTTACCTTCAAGCTTCAGCTTGTTGACCGACGCCAAGTAGCAGGTAGCTGACCGACGGCAACTGTCCGATCGCCGAGTGCAGATTGGCGTTGCCTGCGGATCCCTAAGAGCCTGCTGGAACCCAGTGTAGTAAGTCCATAGATTCGCTTACTATGCACCATGAGTCCATGACTGATTGAACGTTGAGAACGCGCCCCTTCTGCGTTTGTCACTTACTCACAGCTGACTCCCGTCGACCTCCTTATCACAAATAGTATTAAGGGTGTGTATAAAGTGCCTCGCAGACATACATATGTGGTAAAGGGTCTCTGGGGGGACCTCTGAAATGTATGGACGCCTCTGTCCTTGGGTTGCTGTTGAGTGAGCTGGAGGATGCAATGTTCCATTTTGTCCGTTTCCGATCGGTGGCGTCAGCGTTTGATATGCCGGCCAGCTGTTGCGGCAGACTGCGGCTTCATTGCTCTTCATTGTCGTTCTTGTTCCTCTCGGTGTCTCTCGTCTCGGAATCAGTTCAACGGTCAATACACGCGTGAACCCAGCATGAACCTCTCCTTTGTCGCCGCTTTCCTTCGAGTCTTGTCCAACGTTTCTGGAGAAAAATCAGGGATGATGGGAGGTGTATGATAGGCACCTCCAACTTCCCCCGAGTCTCCGAAGGCCTGCGCGGTCTTGCAGGTCACCTTCCATCAATCAACAATGCCAAAAGGAAGATTGTCATCATGACATCGACTTGAGATATCTCTCGCTGTCAAGTGTCTCGGGCATTCAAGGAGGCGGTTCGGTCAGCGTGCATACTTAACCACCGCCCGTGATTATATGGTCGATCCCTTCCTTGCCCTTAAACCGCTTCATCCTTGCCTCTTCGAGCGTTACTCGCATCCCTGCCCTCAAGCTTATACATAGCCTGTCCATTGTCCTTCCAACCGTCCCAATACCTATCCTTGTGATTTCATACCAGGTCTCAGGAGTCTCAGAACTTCTTGCAACACTTCTCGCATCTCAACGGGCTGCAATGACATCGCCATCGCAAGTCAGGTCTCTGTATGTCAAATCCTTCGTGGTGCCATTCCAGAACTACAAGGACCAGGAATACAAAGTCGCTTTACACCGATACACCAAGACACCGGACGCACCCAATACGGGTGATATCTTTCTATTCACGCATGCTATCACGGCTCGTAAGTACATGCCTTGATACAGAAGCTTTGACTCAAGACTCAAGACATGGTATCTTTGTATAGACAAGGAGCAGTGGGTACCCATGCTTGAGCACCTCTGGGCCAATGACGACTTGAACATCTCGGAAGCGTGGGCTTACGACTCTCCAAACCACGGAGACAGCTTTCACTTGAACAAAGAGTGGATAGAGAAGGATATGGACTCGCTATGTAAGTTCCGTTCTCTCCGGAGAGCCGATGTACGGTACTAAGCAGGGCAACACGCCAGCATCCGCATTCACGATGATCTATGCCATGCGGGGTGTTCTGAAGTCTGGACTGTTGCCTGTCAGCGAGAGTCGCAAGTTGATCGTGGTCGGCCACTCGGCTGGTACCACTGCAATGTATGTGAAGTTTGGTGGGAATTCCCGCGCGAGTAAGACCTGACCTGGTTACGCAGCGTATGGAATGTCGTCCGATGTGTAGAGGCCAAAGAGCCAATTCCGTTTAGCTTGGCGATCATCATCGAACCCACGATTCTCACTACGGAAGTTGCGACTAAAGTCACGATGAGGATGAAGCCGTTTGTGCAGATGAGGCCATGGCAATGGGAGTCAAAGGAAGAAGCCAAGGAGTTCTTTGATGAGAACCTGCCTTGGTCTAGATGGGACAAAGCCATTCGCGAAGTCTATGTGGTATGCATTCTGCTCTTGTCTCAAAATTCGTATTGATTGCATCTTCTTCGTGATGTTGACAACTTACAGGACCACGGCATGCTCCACAAGGCTGAAGGCACAGAGCTCAAGACACCGGCCGCCATAGAAGCTGCATGCTATCCCAACGCAGAAGCACAAGCCTACGCGCGAGACCACTTCTACGAATTCGCAGAAAAGGTTCCTGCGCATATAATCCTGGGAACGAGAACTGATTTCATGTACGTATGCTCACAACTCTCTGATATTTTCTGGCAGATTTGGTATCCACCTTTTCTATTGTATTGAGCATCTGTCTCTCATCACTGAATTTGATGTTGATGCTCGCAAACGCAACTTGCACATGCACACTTTGTACTAACTGTTCTCTATCTGATGCCCAGACCGAAGCCTGTCCAGGATGACTTCGTGAAATATGTAGATGGCCATGTACAGTCTATTCAATGGGTAAAATCCGGGCATATGGTAAGTCTCCAAATGCAATACGCGATATTGCGTTTTCTGTTGAGAGCCCTCTCTGACCTTCTTTTTCACGACAGCTCATTCAGGAGAATCCTAAAGGTTGTGCAGATGCTATTCGAAAAATCCTAGAGTCGAGTGCGGTATCCGGGGTACCCAAGGCGAAGCTGTAGTCCGCTGTTTCACCTGTGCTGACACATTCTCTGTATGTATAAAGTTTGGATTCTGTGACATTATAACAGCCATGTGCTCGATTCCCGGAAGCGTCAATGGGGTGCCGTGAGGACTCCTTCGAGTACCATTCGGGAGCTACTATGGGAACCTGGTTACAGGTGAAATTCGACTGTTCGCGACATTTCCGTAGAGATCGCAGTGACAGGCGATTCTGCGATACAACAGTTACAACAGATCGACAGGAAGGATGTGTCGGCCTGTGTCGGCCTGCAATGTCGAACTCGCACGAACGATGATTTACCGAAGTACGTATGCAGCTCTGCTATGCCAAGGCGGAATAGACCGAGGATAGATGCTTGAGGCTCCTTCGGTGCAATCATTTTCGCGGGGCATCAGTCCTGATAATGTTTCCGGGGTAAGTCAAAATCACTCCGGATATCCTGACCCTTAGTCGGATATAGCATTGGTTGCGGTAAGTAGCAATTCCCTTTATCAATGCTACCCGCATTCGAAGGATACTGGTAACTCCCAAGAGTCAGGTATAGTATACCAATCAAACCTGCATACCTTCAATGCTGAAAAGTCAACTGGTGCTACAGGGAGGCGTTTGCACGACTGCGATGCAGTCGACATGACAGATAATGCAGAGCATTACAAAAATTCCCGTCAAAACCGTGCACTAGTGTCACATGTATATCAAGGATCACAGTGGACATGTTTTGTCGCGGAATTACATACTGGCAACAGAGAAGAGCTTGGGCTACTAACTTGGGAAGTCGAGGAGCATACTAGGCCCAGGTTTCAGTATTGCAGTATGATCGTCGAACGAGACTGATTGACTCCTACAGATTTCAGAAGGTCCAGAAGAAATAGGAAGGAACTCCGAGACGTCGGTAGGCTCGCTTCGATTTGGAAATTTGGATGAGGTTACTAGACTTACTAGGCCTCGATAGCCCTCGATACTTCGTATGCAAAAGACCGACGTTGTCGTGGTTTCCTGGTCGAACCGTGAGTTCAACTTGAATACCGATCATGGCATCGGCGTGAGATTATGATGATCAGTTACGCGACTCGGATGCGCGAAGTACAGGTCGGGGACAACAAGGTACAGTACCAGAGGGTCGGGAGAGAACGACTGCCTTCTCTGCGAAGGCTTGTGGAGGAGACTGCTAGAGGGTACCTGAAGGACAGAATAACCTCAACGGGCCACAGTGGATGGCAGCGAGTCTTTCCGAAACCTTGGTGATATTATACTGGTAGTTCGCTCTCGAATTCGTCCCGTTCCGGACTTCATTCTATGAGGATCTGTTGAACTGTATGTAGACCAGTATGATGCTACAGAGTCAGAATGCGAATCTGTTACGCACCTTTCGTTGTACGGCTCAGGCACAAAGCATTGAAAGCAACGTCAAGCTGCCGCTGGCCACCTCAGTACTTAGCGGGGTTTCAATTTCAGATTTCAGCGGGCGTTTCCAGTGCGTTTCCTGGCGGCTAATGTTTTCCCGACTAAACGGATCCATATGCATATGCAAATCGTGACCAGGCCCACTCCTGCCCACTCGCAAGAAAGAAAACTTCGTCGTGGAATCTACCGTTAGAGTGCCGGCGAACGTATGGAAGCTATGCATAGCTTGGTGAGGTGTTGGAGACCGTATTGAACTTTGTACTATGCCAGTGCAGAAGGTTGAAGGCGATCAGTAAGTACTAGAGAAGTTAAGGACAGCAAATACCTGTCAGATGCTCTCCTTTTCGTTCAGTTCTCCCCAGGTTCTCCCTTTTCTTTCCCCTTTCCAGATGGGAACTTCGACGTTCGAGACCAGCACACGCGGCCGTAATGTCCGCATTGCCTGTATCCTCCAGACTCTCGGTCATGCACCATGTTCTGCGGAATGTAAAGTACCCAAAGGGGATCATGAGGGATCATGATGGCAATTTCATCTTGACCTTGGCTCCAGGCTTTCTTTTGGGACATTCTCATCGCGATACTTACTCAGAACTACAGATGAAAATGTGTTACGACGGAAACACTCTGGTAAGGTGACAGAGTGCCATCAATCATGGTCGTTATACGGATCACGAAGATGGACGAAAAGACGCTTTGCCTCTTTCGAGGGACCCTATGCACTCTGATAGAACACCTCCACCTCTTTTCCCGCTTGTCTGCAGATCTCGATGGCGTCTCGCGTTGTCGCCCCTTGTCGCTCGCGATCAAAGTCCATGACCCATCCAGAGGCTGATGACATATATATGAAGCCGCTGAACGAATACTATCCGGTTTTCCTCCCTGCAGTCATCAGCGACCTGGCCCCCAGACCTCGCGGTCGACGGTATAATCTTTCCCTTTTCTCGCCTCTGGCATTCACCTCTTGTCGTTCCTTCCACCATGGCTGAACACGCAGCCTCTGTACATATTCCGACCATGAAGGAACTCATGGGCGCATTTTTGCTTGAGATTTGCGTCACACTCATGTACGTGCCTGTCTCGCTTCGGCACCGCTCTAATTCGCTTACAAGCGTCGGGTTCGTGCTTGGCAGTCTGTACGGGATTACCATCGCGCAGACCTACATCTACTTCCTCAGCGCGCACGAGGATGGGAAGTGGATGAAGGGGCTTATAAGTTTCGTTACGTAGGTCCATGTTTTCAAGTGTAGCATAGTGTACAGTTGCTGAAGATCATGATTAGCCTCTTAGAGACTCTGCACACCGTCACAACCATTCACATGGCGTACACATACACCATCGATGATTTCGGCAATATAGCAGCTATTGGTGAGATTGTGTGGTACGTTGGTGCAGCATACAATGCCGCTAGTAGCTTCGGCTGATCATTTGCATCTGTGTAGGAGTACAGGAGTGAGTTCTATTGCCCAATTCTTGTCGTTCCAGGCTGAAGAATGAATGCGTCAGGTCTGCGCATTATCTGGAATAATCCTTGTGGTCTTCGTGCAAGGGTACGATTGTCCTCTGTTTCTGTCGAGGTCGAATGACTCAATCGTTGCTGTAGCTTCTATATCCGTCGTATATGGATCTGTAAGCAGATGAGTTCTGTCATTGTGGCATTCACTAAGTCTTTCCTTCAGTAAGCAGAAATAATATCTGGCTGACCTCGATCGTGGTACGTTCTACAAGACTTCCGCTGCAATGTCTTGTATCATTGATTCTACCGTCTCTTTGTATCTTTAGTCTTTCTTCTTGTTCTTGCGTGTCAGTGAGTGGCATGCATTGCAATCTTTATTATTCGCTTTTGTCCTGATCAAGGTGACACTGCAGGTTTCGGCTTCGCTACATCGATCCTGACATATACACTGGGCACATGGCCTGCCTTCCGAGCCTCAGTAGGCACTATGGTAAACCCAATTGCACATCTCCCGAATGGCGTCAAACTGAAATGGACGTCTGTCAGTTCACGCTCACCACTGGGCTTTCTCTTTCCGCCTTTGTGGACCTGCAAATTGCGCTCATACTGATGTACTATCTGCGTTCGGGTAGAACCGGGTTTAAACCGTAAGTTTGGCATTACCTCCCTAACCGTCTGAAATCTCACTGTATCTTTCTCAGAACCGATCGCCTGATTGAGCAGCTCATGGCCTATGCTGTGAATACGGGTCTGATTACCATGTATGTTTGGCATACAATGATGCACGTCTCACTTGCTTATTCACAAACATTTCCAGGTTGTGTTCCGTGGCCATCGTGTTGACCGTAAGTTTGTAGAGCATAGTTTTAATTCTCAAATCTGACATTCTTTGTACAGTTCGCTTTCCTGAAGAACAGTCTTGCATTCGCGGGACTTGTTCAAATGTCCAGCAAACGTACGTTGATACTCATGATTTGTGTATTTCTCGTTTCTGAGATCGTTCTAGTCTACGCCAATTCTCTCCTTGGAACGTAAGTACTAGGAGTATGAGGTTACGAACCTTGTTAACCATGTGACGAACAGCCTGAATGCGAGAGGAGTTCTACGGAACAAAATGTCATCGAATTACGACTCAACCTCGACGCGGGACCGGGGTTTGTCGAACATCCGATTCCAGAACCCCGGGACCACTGGTTCAGTTGTATGTAAATTTCCTCTCTGGGCAGACTCCGTTTGAAACTCATCCAACACGCAGGCATTGCAGAGCATGCAAACAAAGCCCATCGAGATCTTCCAAAACACGACCAAAATCACAGACACCGATGTTGATGCTGTCAGTCCGTTCTACACTATCATGTAAGATACTTACTGACGTCCTGCTTAGCCTGGATATTCAGCCAGTGACGCCTCGACTAAGTATGATACTCTGGCCTGAGTGTGGTCTTTTGCATGTGTCATAGAATGTTGCTACAGTTTGCGGAAATCCAGATCGTTGTAGCTGGATCATTGTTGCTTTATGTTTTCTACAGGTCCAATACCCCATGTAACCTATTTCCATGAGGTCACGCGTGCTTGCGCTTATCTTTATTCTTTCTGCCGCTGCACAGGGATCATCGGTCATCGATCAATCAAGTGGGAATTGGGCCTCTCTACAACCTGTCTTCGCACAGGTACATTGCCCTTGATGGCTAACTAAATTGACATTCATCATATGTAGAAGACTTTACTTCTCGATGTTGCAGGTTGACAGATCGGCCGTCGATACCAGCTGCGCAATTCTTCAATCGTATGAAACATAGCAAGGTGTTGTCCAATACCATCTGAAGATAGCTGAAACCGTGGGTTGCGACGGACTAATACAGCTTCGAAGCTGTGCCATTCTGCGTATCGTGCTCAGCAAATGTACGCACCTTGGCAGAACTTGAAGATTACCGCTGTGAATTCACTACCGTGAATCACGGCGGGTGCTGTAGCCTTGTGGATTAAAGCCCTATCCGGCCGCTTCTGACCTACGTCTCTTCTCCCCACCCTCATACAGCTGGTCCGTAGACATGGGCGTGTTTGACGATGACATAGGTATGTCTTCTGCGCGACGTCGAACGTTTTACACCCACTGATAGATTTACAAATGAAGGAGCCCTCCTCATTGGACAAATCGTCTCGACTTTGTGAGTGATTTGAGAAGACTCTGTTCTCAATCCAAGTCAATGATCTATCGGCATTTAGTCTCTACGGAATAACGACCCTCCAGGTGAAAGTCTTCAACAATCTCTGACCATAGACGAGTCTGATAGTCATTGTAATTGATGTATATAGATGTACACCTATCTCACGAAATACCCTCACGATAAACGGGAGCTCAAATTATGGGTACGCTTCCATTGGCGGCCTGGCCTGCACAAATATTGATCCTCCAATTCTTCATAGGTGGGACTAATCTGGTCAGCTACCATTCTAGTGTTTCACCCACAAAATTGTGTTCTAACACAGCATCAGGGTGATTGACACTGTCAACGTTGTCCTAGGTGCGCAGTTCTGCCCATTGACTCGTCACTTGGTCATGTCAACGCCCAGACTTCGTCTCAGTCTGTCACGGGCTGTACCTGTGGCTTGTACGTATCAAATTTGCTTGCACAATTTCTATCACTTTAGCGGAGCTGAGGCTCGGTATCGCCCAGTTTGGCCAGTCTCTACTGGAAACGGACAATCCAAAGACGGACGCCGGTAAACGGTGCGTAGTAATGTGTATAGGCCTATGAGATCCTTATACTCAGACCAACCATCGACGATATTGCAGTTCCTTTGATGTACGCCATGATAACTCACTACGTATAGGCCCCATATTCTGAAAGTAATTGCTTTGCTGTTAGATTTCAGCAGGACTGAACGTACGTCCTATGTCGACCGTAGCAGCGTCCGTATAAGTTCAGAACATTAACCCAATTTGGCTAACAGGTAGCCGTAGCGATACTTGTCCAATGGTGGGTGCTACAACGTGCTCATATAAGTGTCAGGAAATTCATGCAGAAGATAATAGCTTCTTCGTCAAACGCATTTACCAATTTAAGTACTAATGTCTAATCCTTCTGGTGATGTTGCTCAACAGAGCGCAGTGTCCCCTGAAGGCATCCGGTATTGGGTAATGGGCTTCTTTGTGAGTGCCCCGGATGTAATTTCTGACTGCCTGCGTCCATGGATTAATCAGTCTATTGCTTAGACTATCTTAGTGCTGGCCCACTTCGGTACGTGTATTAATTGACTAGGCAGCAGACGACCGGTTGACCCCGCCATATCCAGGATTTGGATCTGGTGAGTCACTCTTTCAGTAAACACCAAGTCCTCGACTAATGGCAGATATCAGCTGCGATCGTGAAGGTTATAGAGGCTCTGAGCGTGTACGCCCCTATTTCTCCATCACTGCGTCCCTACTACCGCTCACTTTGCATTTACTTCTAGGCACGGTCGGCAGCCTTTGTCAAAGCTTACGGTGCGTCGTCCACTTTACTACCAAAACCACTGCGTACTGAATAAGAATTGTAGCTGTCCACAATCATCCCTTACACAGTGACTGCAGTCCTTTCGGACAGTTGCATAGCAGTCGCGCTGATTATTTTGCTGAGAAGCAAGAAAACAGCTCTCACAAGGTGAGAATCAATGTTAGCCGAACAGCTAGGGAAATTGCTGGATTCTCCGATCTTAGCCTCAACGACATAATCGACCGCGCTATCCAGTTTGCCTTCACTCGGTGTCTTTTAGTCGCGTGAGTGAGACAGAACTCCAGGTATAGCAATTATAGACTGAGCCAGAAACAGTGCTTGTGCTTTGACACGGCTAATAACAGTATGTGCTAAGCTTGTTTTTCTGTCGCCTTCCATTCACGCGGCACCTTAGTTTGCCGCAATACCGCAAGCAATGTGGTTTGTAGCGACCGATTTCGCTATGGGAAAATGTACGTGTAATTTGCAGGCTAACAACCGTCCGAATTACCTTTGTAACCTTTAACTCCAGTATATGCCGTCTCGCTTATGTCAATGCTGAACTCCCGGCCTGTGGATCACAAACTCGTACAGCAAACTGGCGACACCTCCGACCCTGCAGTGTTTTCTTCTGTGCTCTCCTTCCCGACCTCTACGGAGTTACCTACTATAGACATGAGGTCCCCTCAAACGCCACATAACTCGTTCAGTCAGACCATGGGGGTACGTTTTGACCCTGTTCATTGTCCCTTCCGACCTCCCAAACACCTTTGAATCAATAGCATCTTGATATCGAAAGCCAGGCTGACTCAAGTTCTAAACGAATGCATACAATCAAGTCGAAATCGCGGCCTGCAACCTGAGCATCCGGTTAGGTGTGATACTAGGCATACCGACTTATGTATGCGAGATCGTACGTTTAAAACGAGCGGTCTGTTAGAATATTCTCGTAGATACATAGACTGTGAGGGAACACAGAGGTCTCGAGTAATGGAATAATTCGAATCATTGAAAATCGTCTTGCACGTATACAGCCTACTTGGTAGTTTCTCATTAGGCTCCTTTTGAACCTCTACATTATGGTCGTCCCTTTGAGCTTGTTCTCTCAAGTTTGACGTCGACGTAAATGTTGAAGTGGCCGCCAGGTTTCAAGCTTCTTAACTTGCTCGACGCGAAACCTATGACATTAACTTACATATCAACCACCATCATGTCTACCACCGATACCTCAAATTGGCATACAGTGTAAACGAACAGTTACCTGAGCAGAAAGGAAGTGCACTCATTGATTCTAAAGGACGATACGCGTGCCATTCGCATCAGAGCAGCACGCACTAATCGCAAAACAAGCCATCGAAGTGGATAAGGAGCTGCAGCCTGATGTTGTTCATCGGTCAATCGAGGTCGAGAAAGACGAATTAGTAGCGTAAGATCTGTTCCTTTTCATTCAAAAAATGCATGCTGATCGTCAGATGGTGAAGAAAATTCACTACACTCACAGTGCGGCTTGCCCGCTTGACAGTGAACGCCTTTTTGGACAACGTTGAGCTCGTTGTACGGACACTTGGAGAATTTGGGGAAGACGCCGCACGTAAAACTTCATGATCTAGACTATGTCGCACACTTGTGAAATCGATTGTACTTCTTCTGGGCGGGATACAAGAGTGATGCATGCTACACAATGTTCTGACTGCTACAAATGCAATGGCCGGGCTTTCGTTGACGATACATGTGTCAAGACTACTTCTTTTCGTGTCAATTTCACTCCTTGTTTTACGGATTTACTCCGCCTTTTCCTCTGCGCCGTTCTCACCGTTCTCCTTCTTTGCCTTCTTCTTGGACTTCTTGTCCTCCCGCAGCTTCTTGGAGATGAGCTCCGTCAGCTCAGGGTCCTCCAGTTGTTTATCTGACTTGACCAACTCGGGCTTGTACCAGACAGGGGGATGAGTGAGTAATGAAGGTCCGGCAGGAAGGAGGGCAATCGTGAAGTGGAACGCCGCAACATATGTTCCCGCAGGAGTATAACTGCATACATCATGTAAGTATTCTCGTATTGAGCATCACAACGGCTATTCGTATACGCACATGACTTCGTAGGGCTTGACGAGACCGTGTTGTACTGCCTCTTGCAAACCAAGTCGCGCACGCTTCTCGTCCTCCAGGCAGCGGATATTGAAAGGGAATGCACCCGCTTTCGTCTGGACCTCGTGGAAGATAGCACGAGATGTCTTCATCTTCAACTGGTACGTCACATTAGAATCCTTCTGGTAGATGGTTGTCCGCGACTCTTCGATACGGGCCTATCATTTCCTAATGAGATTGGAGGACGCGAATGTCGGAACGACACAACTTACCTTGCCGTCCTCTCCAGATGAGATGAGGATATCAACACCCCAAACCTCGCCCTCTGCGAATGTGCACGTCTCGAACTCTTTCTTCTGTGCTTCGGACTTTTCGCATGTTATAAGGACACGAAGGAACCGAAGAGAAGATTAATAGTACATACGGGGTTCAAAATTATACGCTTCTTGCCGTCGATGACGTTTTGGCTTTGTTGGCAAGAGAGCATCCCTTATAATGCAGGTCTCAGTCACGATCCGATTGTAAGGGAATGCGCGAGCAATACTATGGGCATACCTTCAACGGGCTTGCAGTTCCATGCTGCGGCAATCTTCTGGACAGCTTCCGTGACCTGCCAGTTCTTATTTCCCACCTTCACCAGACGCATCGCAGCCTCTGCCGCATGCCAAGCTGCTTGAATGACGTCTGCCTGCCTTCCCGTCACGGGAGATTCTGGGGATGCACCCACAACTACGGTTTCGGCGCTGACAGCTGCAAATCCATCGATATGCGCGCCAACATGGAGCTTCACGACGTCCCCCTTTGCGAGGGTTTGGGCAGAGAGTGGATCCGAGGCAAGAGGAGAAAAGTGGGCGACACAGTTGTTGACCGAGACAGATGTCGGGAACGCCAGGCCTATAATAAGCATATTTCGACGTGAAAAGATGAAGCGATGTCAGAGAATGACAGAGAACTTCAACACTTACCCTTGCTAACTTTTGCGCCTTTCACGGGCTTGTTGTATACGGCCGCAGTGCCTTGTTCGATGAGCTTGTCTCCTTCGACACAAATGTCTAGGACCTTGGCACCCTCGACGGAGAGTTCAACAAGCTTCTTCATAACATTGTGAACAATGTCTGCTGCGATCTACCGTGTAGCGAGCATAATAGCGAAACAGGTGCACAATCTGATCAGTCGAAGACAAACAAAATCAGAAAAAAAAATGCGAGGATCACCTTGTACTTTGTGATATCGAGCTCAGCTGTCGAGCGGGGCTTCTCCTCAGTTTTTGCTGCCTCAGCCATGGCGTTTCGATGTAAGATACGGAGGAGAGTTCAGTGTAAAGTGGAAGTACTTGTGGGAACTGTGTAGTTAGTATCGTTCTCCAGATCGCGGTCGGCAGTTAGCGATTATCCATATTCGGTAAGTGAGTAGAATCAACGGTGGTGTCAGTGTACTCGAGGTAAAGTAGTCAACCAAATGCATATCGAGGGAGAGGGTCTGTACAAGTACAAGAAAATATCAGCAAGCATTATCATGCATTACAAGTAGAGGGCGATATATGCAAAAAATATAAGGATATAACATCTTGCACGAACAAGTGAGTCTTGGAAATCAACGCCTCTTGCCGCTCTCTCTGTCAGTATCATCGGTCGGTTTAAATGCCACGAAGCCTCGCAAAGACCTACACAAGTCCATATCGGCATTATTCGCTTCGGCAACTAACGTGTAAAGGTCCGAGTCCAATGATCCTACGCGGGATCGCCAAACCCGCCAATCCGGCAGCTCATTGTTATACACCGGGACTGTCCAAGATAAAGAGCGGTCGATTTTGGTACGCATGGCAATTCGATCGGTCATATCGCTACAAGGCAATCGTCACACAGGTTGTCAGTGTTGCAAATGCGTCCTATCACGTACCATTGCCAATAATGCCATGCAGCATCGAATTCCTGCCACAACTCGTACTTCTTGTCAGGAAAACTACGACCCAATTTGCAGTATTCTTCTCGGATAGCCTCTCGGCAGCCTTCGATGATGGCAACCGTCCTTGCAAGGTGCATGTGAGCCATGGAGTGCATGGTAGTAGAGTCAGATCGGATGGTGTGAAGGGAAGCGTCGTCCTGAACATTCGAATGTGAGCGCGACTCTGCCGAATGCCTTCGAATTGAATGTGCCCGTAGGTCCAGCTCGAAGTCTAGGTCGTCGTCCATCAGGGAACGCGTGTCGTGAGTGTAACTAGATATAGAGACGTCCGAGTTCGGCGGTAAAGGAACGTGAAGCGTAGGATGGGTCTGCACATCACGGAATTCAGCAGAGAGATATAAGGGAATCACAGAAAGAGGCCGAGAGGAAAGGAATCTGCTCTGGAGCATGTTGCACCACGCTTCCTCCAATTTTCGATGATCTCTTGGGTCCAGCAGTTCCGCGAAGTCCAAACTCTGAGCATCAGAAGACTTGTAACCATTTGATCCTTGGACCCGCATACCAGAACCACGGCTCGAATTGCTTTTGGACTCGCGAGACCTCATTGGTTTCAACAGGAGAGTAGGTGCCTCTGATTTTCGAGGAGATGGCGTAGGAGGCGGAATCGGTGGAGGGTGTACTGTTGAGGGAGACGTAGACGAGATGGTGGAAGTGGTACCAAGCGACCGAATGGAGCTTGTACTTGTTGTCAAAGGGACAGAGAGCATATTATCCTCAAACTCTGTCTCCGCTTTGACTTTTCCGCGCGGAAATATCATATCCTCCTCAAGGATCTACTAGCAACAGTTAGCAACCACCGGGAGAAAGATATGTCGACCTTGTACCTCGAGTACACCGCCGGGCCGTAGCACACGACGTATTTCCTAAGATACGGTGAGGTAAGGGAGCGGTCCTCAGCAGGCAGGTAGGTGAAAAATACGGTACCTGGAAAACATCGAGCCACTATTTGCAACGCGCGTAAGGCCGAGGATCTTGCAAGAACGATTGAAGATACGTACCTCGTCTTCGGGTATGCCAAGGCTGATATTACAAATTCTAACAAAATCAAAATATTCAGACTCAAATGGCAGCTTCTCCAGGCTGTGAACGGTGGTATTTTAGCCGTAGCATTGCAGATGGTGTCTGAAGACATACATATCTCCATGCACCCAATGGATGCGGTCCGAGAAACCCTCGTAGGAAGAATTTAGAGTATCTATGACACCCAGCCTATGTAGGTTCGGTTGAACACGAAATAAATCGAATCCAACAAATTGTGTATTCTGTGAAACGGGTTATAGACAGGGCGGTAGGTAATTCAGGGAACCACATACTTTCCACTGTTTCGCCGCTTCGAGCACCCAAAGGCCGTTTCCGCACCCCAGGTCTAATACCTTGGATGGAGGTGTATCAAACTGATGCATTGTTATATTTCGACAAAGGCCAGTCAGGAACATCTGATTCCAGCTGTCACTGATGAAACGGACGTGTCAATCAGACTTCTGAACGTCGTATCATACACAAGCTTACAATGCGAGGTGACTGCTAGAGGGCTTCAGTGGGTAGACAGAGGTTCCCGCGGCCCTATGACGTTTCCGTTCTTTCAGGAGTTTGTCTTGTACATCTCTGCTCACGCCGTTTGGATGCATAAAACGCGTCTAAAATGCGGAGAAAATCCAGGAGGACTCGGATAAGGAGACACGGGGAGTTTCTGGGGGAAGGTCGGGTTAGATGGCCGCTACTGGTGTATTCACCTCAGAAAGCGGAGGGAAGGAGCATTGGGCGAGTTATAACGCTGGGTGCGGACATCGTGGGCAACTGGCCCTCGATTATATGAAACATACAGAACGCGGCATGCTGTGATGTTGCAGGCTGGACCAATGGCCGGCGACAAAAGCATCCGTAAAATGTCCTCCAAGCGGCGCCAGGCGTGATAGCCTGCGTCCAGCCCGCGTAAGCACGATGACACACCGCACAACGCACAACCTGCCACCGGCGCCTCCGCCTCGTACACTTTACAGAAACCACAACCATGCAAGCTGCTGCTTTCCGGCGCGTCGTCGCTCGTCGGGCACAAACATCGCTCGCGGCAGGGGCGAGGACGTATGCCACACCGGTGCCATGGTCCACTCCAGCCCCCGCCCCTCCCACCCCCAAAGAGCAGGAGGACGACCCGCAACTAGGAGACTACCCGAGATTACCCTGGGTCTCCAAACAGACCCGGCCGGCAAGGGGATGGGAGGATCCTCAAATGCGTCGTAACTTCGGCGAACCGGTAGGCAGGCGATTTCCTGTCTATCGGAGAATATGCTCATACGCCCCTCATAACGCAGCTCCATGAGAAAGAAGAAATTCTGTCGATGTGGGGTCCCGATATCCCAGTTGTTCCCCCTCCCATCGCACTTCGCTGGTTCAGTATGGCAGTGGCCAGCTTTGTCACTTTCGGTGTCATCGTCAAGTTTGCACTGGTCCCCGACCGACCAGCCGTGCCCCGGGAGTACCCTTTCGACGGTCTGGTTACTGAGCTCGGAGGTCTTGAGGAGAACAAGGTTTGCCTTGCTTCGCCTTTCCATGCGTTACGAGGGAATAACGTCATTTATCAGGCTCGGCCGGAGGCGATTTCAGATGAAGAGTAGATTGTTCCTATATTCTACAAACCGCAATCATCGAGTCCGCACACGCCCAAGATGCACATTACATTCACTACCGTAGTGACAGATTTCGTAAAGTAGATAGAGAGCAAAGGTAGGTGTCATGAGGGAACAAATTCCTCGTCGTCTGCCTGTGGTTTGCGCCGTGGTCTTGGTTTAGGTCTTGGTCTACTCTCAGCAGGAGTTCGTGCGTCTTCCGCCGTTACAGGACCAGTACCCTGTACCTCGCTGTCGGAAGCATCCACATCTGCAGTCTTACTTGCCGTGCGCTTGGTTCCAGTTCCCCTAGCACCTCGTCCGCGACCACGACCACGACCGGCAGAAGCTCCACTTTTCGCGTTCGATTTCCTCTTTTTCTTCGGCCTCTCATTGGCACTTTCGTCGTCATTGCCGCTCTCCGAATTGGCTTGGGATTGAGCACTGATGCTACCAGCGCGCTGCTTCTTCCGAAAGTCAGACACAACCTGCTGCAAGCGCTTGCTAGAATATGCTTGTCGTTTTCGGGGTACTCCGCCTCCCGTAGGCACATCGAAAAAGGCATTGAGGTTGTCTTGTCTTGTCACCGCACCTTGCTGCAAATTTATAAACGGAAATCAACATGAGAAGGCAGCCGGAAATAACTCGCGATAAAAAATGGGCGCTGACCTGACTGCGTTTGTTGACTTTCTGAATGATGGGGAGAAGGGTTTCGTCTACTTTAGCATGATCCCATCCTAACTCGGTATTGAGATAGCTGAATGGATTTCAGTCAGTCATGTATGAGCAGACGGAGAGGTATCAAATGAACCTACTCCCTCAATGCATCGAGGTCGGGAAGACCCCACTTGAATGGCTCCTCAGATTTGTCTACCGTAGGATGATAGTAAGCGTCCCGCTACGACGGTGGGTGATGAGCATTTCTTCACGGCTGTCTGAGCAGCAACAGATTACATACCACGGCAGGATTGGGCCAATCGTCTGGCAAATATAAGTCTTTGAACCTCTTTTTCTGCAGGATCTCTCATCAGTCTGCTTCACTGGCCATAAGAAACTATTATATACGCACAAACCGCTTCCTGAACTTGCTCCGGTTGTCGTCGGGCTTATCTCGGCCACTCTGCACCTTCCTCCACCACTCTGCGAACTTGTGGAGTCCATCCGTTCCTGGAAATTCGGTCAAAAGCTCCATGGCAACAACAGGACCCACGCCGGGCAAGCCTTCTGTATAGTCGCTTCCAAGAAGATACGCTAGACGGATCAACTTATCCCTATCAAGTCCCAACTCGCGCTCCAGGTCAGACAAGCGGAAGCATTCGACGGTCTTGGATTGGTTGAACATATTCTTGAACACCCGCGAGCCTCCAAAGAGGAACACATCTGAATCGTCCGTGATGATTCCATCCACCAGGGTCAAGCTGAGAAGCTCTGCGCATTGTGCTTCGGCTTCCATTGGTGCGGTGATGTAAGGAATGCCAAACAGTCGAAGCAACATCTGTATAGACCACGCAAGTTCGAATGAAAGCATCCGGGAATGTGATCAGTAAAGTATGAAACACGCAGCAGGTGGACATGGGAAACACACCATGATTTGGGAGATCATCGATTGAGTTATATCTTCCGAATCTCTCATGGCGACTTTCCGCTGTTGGTTGAGGGACTTTATTTCCTCGTCGATTTCTCTTCGGATGGATTCCAGATCTTTGCCGCGAACTTGAGACATGAATTTCGCGAATTCGCCCTCTTCAGCTTGAGGGTCCATTTCTTGGGCTGCGTCCCAGTCCTCCGCGGCTGCCTTGCTTGGTTGGGATGCTTGAGCGGAGTCATCGTTGAGGTCATGCTGTGGCGATGGAGGGCGCGACCATGGTTGAGACCCGTCATCAGAGTCACTCTCTCGGTCATCCTCCACGGCAGACGATTCTCTCAAAATGGGCTTCTCTGGCAGGGGTAGTGGTACTGGTGAAGGCGTACGATGGGTTAGAGGTGTACCAGGCGACGCTTGGCGAAGAGATGTTGTGTTCTCCGCATTCAGAGGCGACAGACGATCAAGTGGCTGTGGTGTTGTTCGAGTCCGTTCGACAATATCTTCGACAATTGCTGTAGCAGGTGCAGCATTGGCAGGAAGAGCAGGAATTTCTTCCATGTCATCGTCGTCGCTGGAAGATTGGAACACATCTACAGGAGCTGGCTGTCCAGATTCAGGTGAGACATCCACGGTTTCTTCCCTGGACGGTATCGATACTGGACTCGCAGCACGCTGTTCCACGATGGCTACTTCCTCCATAGCGTCATCTGACTCGGATTGTCCACCCTGCGATGATTGTGCGTCCGCTACAACTGATGCACCAGGGAGCAACAGTGAAGGGGTCCCGAACAAAGTATCTACACCTGACGCTCCGAAGGAAGTTCGGGTTTGTGACTGGGGTTTCTTAGCCGGACTAGCATTGGCAAATCTCAATGCGGTCTCCAGACGGTTAGGTGACACGTCAAGATCGTCTTCATCCGACTCCTGAGTAATATCTGTCGTCTGCTTAGGAGCAGTATTCCGCGGAGTCAGAGAAGTTATAGGAGGCATGCTGTCCAACGTCGTCTTTGAAGACGACGCGCCCTTATCTGAATATGCCGAATGTCGGACATGCTCGCTGCGCGAAAGCTCCATAGCTTGTCGCAGCTCTTGCTCCTCTTGAGATTCAAGAGATGCATGAATCGCTGCCGACATTTCGAGTTCGTCGTCTTCCGATTCATCTTGTAGGACGACAGCGTCTGGGTCATCCTGCTCAAGATTGAACAATGGTTTCGCCCGCCTATTTCGTCGTACGGGCTCGTTTGGACTGAGGCCAACCGCCTTTTTAGGCGTATATCGTTGGGCAAGGGCATTGAGAGCCACTGAGCGACGGTACTCGCGCAGGTCGGGGTCTTCGACTGGTGTCGGTGGGATCGAGCTGACTTGAGTTCAATAGAAGGGACTCGGCGAAAGGACGGGCACTCACATGGGGACTTCTTCCATGTCATCGTCACTTTCCTCATCCTCCACGACTTGAGGTAACGGGTCCTGATCGATCTCGATAGGTTTGGCCCTTGTCCCCTCGTCTTTAACACCTAAGATCCACCCTCCTTCTGCACCCTCGTTTTTCACAAGGACATATTGCTTATTCCTCTCACTGGCGATTCGGATGGGAATCTCCACGTGTGCTTTACCTATGCTATCGGTGGTTATTAGTAGCTGCTGGGTCAAGGAGTTTCTTTGCTTTAAATTCTTGATTTGCTCCTTAGAGAAGTCGAGGGCAGATTTAGAGTTACGAAGCATGTTCTGAAGACGCTTGTACGATGTCTGGCGGGACTTGAGTCGGAGATCACCAATGATTTCGTATTGTACTTCCGTAGGAAGCTCCCTAAATGCTGGAGAAGACACGTCAAAGTCTTCTGGCTTCATTTCCTCAATGAACGCTCGCAGTTCGTCTTCGGTTGCCAACCGAGGGTCCGGTACATTCGAGCGAGTCGCTTGCGCAATTTTGGCCTCCAGATCGACGTCTGGTAGTTTGTAGGGATCGTGGTCTTGCCATCGGGACTTCTTCGCAGAAGGAGGCGTCGCCTCTACTCGACTTCTAGGTTTTGTCTGCTTCTTCGGAGTCTGTGAGACGGTCGGATCCAAGTCTTCAAGGTAGACGGTATCCTCATTGATCGTTACAGCAGCATCTTTGCCCTTCCTCTTCGATGACTGAACTTGGTTCAATGCCTCACGACGCAGTTGCGCTGCGAGAAGCCGCTCAGCGATTTTCGCATGGCTTGCAGCGGCGCCGCTCTTTTTGCTCTTTCGTTCTGCCTGAACGTCTCCTTTCAGAAGACATATTTAGAACGGTCAAACTGGGAGACTCACAATGGTAGCCCGCTTCAACGCCGGTGCACCACCATCAAATACAAAAACAGGTTTGATGCCATAAAACAAAAGCTTGCAAATCCTCCGCAGAAATCCTACAACATGCGCATTGACGAGGCCACGGCCTTCTTTGTCACGCATGGTAGCTTGAAATTGGTATATCCAAATACTGGAATCAATGGCCATCGCCTTTCCTTCCATAGTTTCCAGACTGTAAACGAATATTTGAGATACTGCTCAGGGTGAAAGTAAGCTGAACGATGAGGCTCACGGCACAGGTCGGCCCACAGGCTCTAGCAGTGTCCATAATGACTTGACACCCATACTGCACACTTACTGCACAGTATGAGACGTACTAGAGACATAGTTTCAGTAGCAAACCTGCAGCATTTGTTTCACAGTTTAATTCCCGCTACCGTAAGGTAGTGGGTCTTGTACCCGTGAGTTGTCCGCCCGTTTGGCTGTGTTCGTGTAAATTCACGTGCTTTTTCCTTTTAAAGTAGCTGCCTCGTAATGTGCAACGTATCAGCAAAAATTAACGTCATCCTCTCACGCTCGGACCTCGTTTAGTTGTGAATGCCCCGCTTGCTCAGACGGTACTGCTTGCCTTTTTGCTTGTATCTTCTCACTTTGCTCCGTTATCAATTCCTTCTTGCACACTATGTACCTCATCAATGGCCGCTTGGCTACTGTTGCTCACGATGCAGAGCAACCACAATCCCTCTTATCCTCAGACTTTGTTTCCCAATACCGATTTCTTGTGGCCCCAGATCACACCGTGTTAGGCCGTATTACTCGTGCCGACGCTGCTGTATCCCTCTGCACGCAAATTCGATTACGGGTCTCACCCTCCTCTTTGGGTGTCGATTGTGTGCTTGGGCGCGATTGGATGAACGCATGCCGCAGTAGGGAGAAACATCCTACAACATGTATGACTCCATTTCTTCCTGTATCAGTACGGTGTTTACGTCTCAACATGTCAATGATTGTTTACAGTATCTCCTATGGTGCCCGCTCACTTCCGTATGCAAGGTGCGAACATTGATAGTCACTTTGACATTGTTGCTGACAGATTGTCATTGCTTTCGGTCTCAATCACCAGAAATGAGCGACACTGACAGTAAGTTCTTCCTCTTCCCTTTATTACATTGACATTGCCGCTAACACATCGTTATTGCTTGCCATCTGCATTACCAGGAATGAGCAACACTGACGGTATGTTCTTTGTCTTCCTTTCATATGCATCTATTCTTCGCTGACCATTTCAATTCTCGACAAGGTATGATCTTCTGCTAATGATTGCTCGCTTCTGTTGACACATTGACTAGATATCACTTTCATCTCTACCAATATGCACATGGATGGTATGTGCTCCATATCTACTGTTGTTAACTTCCATGATCTCACATTGATTGTAGTTGATGCCGACCAGTATTCCACATTATCATTCATGTCACCTAATGATCATTCATGTCATACATTATCTCTTAAAAATGTTATAAAGTCTATATTGGATCCTGTCGATAATAGCATGTGGTGTACATCACTATGTGAATTACAACAGATAAGTCGTGCACATGGTCTCAGTATTGATGACACTGACCAGGATGCTATGACTGTTCACTTGCTACATCATATCTTCACTGGTTCCTGTGTTGGTCATGAAACTAACAGTGGTTGCAGATCTGTATGTCAGTGCTGTATGCAGGACCGGCACATTATGCAAACAGCTTTTGATTTTATATTGAATTGTACATCAACTACATACTCACACACACAATTGACTTGCATTGCTAAGGCTTTACTAATGGACATATCTTCTCTATGCCTTGTCTCTCCTCAATTTATTCTTGGAATAATCAAATTGAAATATGATTCTATTTTCAATAGTGTACAGCTATGTCATTTAGATTTAGATACCATGTTCAATAAATTGGAAAGGCTTTCAAAATACCAAATGCAAATGTTCTGTTATATGCATGGTATAGTGAATGATGAAAGGGATTCAAAACATAATCTCATATCAAAGCTTCTTCAACATGTAACCTCAGGATTATGCTTCAATGCAGACAACAGCATCCTTATGAATGGTTGTACTCAGGTTATTACTCATTGTGAAAGGGATCTAGTTAATAAAACTAATAAAAATAAGATACAACTGCATGTATTGGTTAAACTATCTGAATGTCATTCTATTGTTCTTTTGAGACATTTTCTTATCAATAAAAATATTGATATAAAGTCATGTGAGTCATTATCCCAACTTCAATTGCATGTAAAAGATTATATCACTAACATACGTCAACATGTTGCATCAGAAGAGAGACAGGAAAGACGTAAAAGGCATAAGGAAAATATGCAGAATCAATATGCAGCACATGTTCATGATATTCATAACACATGGCCTCATCAACCATCATCACAACTAAAACGAAAACTTTTAAAATTGTTCAATGATGCTACTTCAAGTACTGCATTACAGACATTCACTTGCTCAGCATGTAGTGAGTCTTGTCTCATCCAAGAAAAATATGAAATACCTATCACAGATATAGATCTTAATTTATTAAAACACCCTGACAAAAGATATCACATTGAGCATGATTACAGTGACACTGTATGGTTAGACAGTACATGTATGCCTCCAACATTTCCATTTAACAATGGGCCACTGCAAGATGCTCTATTAGATCAGCATGGTATTATTGATAAAAATAATGAGATATATTTATTACTTTGTACTGAATGTAAGCAATCGTTGAAAGCAAATAAAGTACCTTCCTGTGCTTTATCTAATTATACCTACTTAGGTGATATCCCAGATGAGCTTAAAGATTTAACACCTATTGAAGAAAGTATGATTGCTAAATGCAGATCAAAGGCTATGATTTTCCAATTAAAAGAAGATAATCAAAGTACTATTTTACCACATGCTCACAGAGGAATGAAAGGTCATATTATTATTTACCCTCAAAAGCCTTCAGAAATTGCTCAGCTATTGCCTCCTCCTATTGAAGAATTAATTACTCCAATGTGTGTTATCTTTATTGGATCTACACCTCCAACACAAGAATGGCTAAAGGAAAAAGCAAAACCTCTTGTTGTTAGAAAAGAAAAGGTACAAAATGCTTTGTACTGGTTGAAATCACATAATCCTTTGTATAGAGATGTAGACATTAATTATGATGTATTAAATACTCTTCAGAATGAACAAATTTTACCAGTTCATATAGAACATATCTTACCAGAGAATATTCCTGATGTTACTACTGATCGATATGACCATAATAATGTAGAGACAAATTCTACTAATATTGATAATAATCCATATATATTTGAAAAAGTTGTAATTACTGATGTGGAGGGACATGTATCTACTAATGAATTACGATCTGCTGCTATGCGACATGTAAAACAGAAAGGTGGATCATTTATTCAGATTCCCCATGGTTCTACTCCAATGAATGAATTTAATAACCCTACATTATTTCCTATGATGTACCCTACACTATATCCATATGGTATGGGTGGATTTGAAGATTGTAGAAGAGATAGTGCATTATCTATGAAGCGACATGTGAAGCATTTACTGAACCTAAGAGATAGACGTTTTCAAGAACACTACTCTTTTTCATTTACTGCCTTCAATATCTTACAGCGCCGCACATTACTGCTACAAACCAGTTTGCGTGTCAAAAAATCTAACTTTGATTCTCTTGCTTCAGATTTTGCAACTGTATCTGCTGAGGCCATTCATTCTGTATGTGAGCGCATAAATCAGGGAGACTATAATACAGCATATAATGATGATGAACGTTCAGTGCTAAATTTGATGCGTCAAGTTAAAGTAATAACTGCTCAGGTTCCAGGCTCTGCATCATCAAAGATAGTTATGCGTAATGAGATTCGCAGTTTAATTATGACACATGGATTACCAAGTTTTTATATTACCATTAATCCTGCTGATGTCTATAATCCAATTGTAAAGTTCTTAGCTGGACATGAAATAGATATAGATAACCTTCTTCCTAATGATGTACCTAAATATCATGAACAAGCCATGCTGATTGCAAAAAATCCTGTAATAGCAGCAAAATTCTTCAACATTTTCATGAAAGCCTTTATTTCATGTATTCTAAAATATGATCCTCATCATCAAAAGTTAGAACCTGGTTTATTTGGTTATACCACAGCTTATTATGGTTGTGTAGAATGTCAAGGAAGAGGTACATTACATTGTCATATGATGATATGGTTAGAAGGAAGTCTTAATCCTGATCAACTCAAACAACGTGCCCTTCAAGATCCTGAATTTCAAAGTATTCTTATAAAATTTTTAGATGATGCTATATCTAACTGTATTCCTGATGAACCTCCTATTGAGATTTCAGTTCCATCTTCTAATAACCACCCTTGTAGTGTACGAGGTATCAATCTTGACTTACCTGATGATACTATTATATATGCGCAACAAAAGGATATTCGCAACATAGCTATGCATTGTCAAGTTCATAAGCATTCCGCTACATGCTACAAATATTGGCAAGGCCCTTCTGAATCAAAAGAATGTCGGTTCAATCTTGATAGTAATAATTATCAACCTATAACATATATAGATCCTGAAACAGGAGAAATCAATCTCAGATGTCTTGATGGACTTGTCAATAATTTTAATGACACTATGATACAAGCTATTAGATGTAACATGGATATCAAGTTTATCTTATCAGGTTCCTCTGCAAAAGCTGTGTTATACTATATTACAGACTATATCACAAAATCACAACTAAAATCACATATTACTTTTGCTGCTTTAGAACTTGCTGTTCATAAGCTAGGTGAATATAATTCAGATGATGATGATTTAACACACCATGCAAAATGTCTATTACAGAAATGTGCATATCTGATGATTTCACATCAGGAACTATCTGCACCTCAAGTGTGTTCCTATCTTATGGATTATGAAGATCATTTCACTAGTCATCAATATGCAAATCTCTACTGGCCAAGCTTTGAAGGTTTTATAAATTCAGAACAACCATGCTCAGAATGTTACCTTAATAGTGCAAATAATAATATTACAAATAATATTTCTTCTGAATCTATTTCTGCTTCTAACGAACAAATAGAGCATTATGAGAAATGTTTAAATTTAGTAGCAGATGATGATTGTAATGAAGAAGTATCATTTGTTATATCACACAATGGACATCTTATTGCAAAGTCTAGTCAAGTAGTTGACTATCAATTAAGAGGACATCTCTTAGATAATATATGTGTATGGGACTTTGTTGCACAAACTGATAAAATATATAAACATAGAGAACAACTAGATAATCATGATACTACAGCATATGACACTCAGAATATTTTATTAGGTACTGATCGAACTCGGCCTACAATATGCTTTCTTCCAGAACATCTTCAAGCAAAGTCCCATTTATTGAAAATCAGGTTATATACAGATAGATTTATTCCTGTTCCTATTGGACCTAAACTGCCTAGAAGAGATAGAGAAGAATTATATCCTAAATATTGTAGATTGATGTTAATTCTCTTCAAACCATGGAGACATGCCTCTGATCTTAGATCAAACACACAGTCATGGTCTGAAGCTTTTGATGAATTTATAATGAATTGTCCAGATAATCTAAAATCCATCATGAATAATATTCAACTACTACATGAGTGTAAAGACAGTAGAGATGATCATTTTCAACATAGACAGAATGAAAGACGAAAAGGTAAACATAGTATAATTTCTGAAGAACTAATGACTACAAGATATTCAATGGATGATTTCTCTTCTAATGATATATCAGCAGATATGATATTACAACATTTACAAAGTATCAATACAGCCAGATCTGATAGAGTTACAGAAACTTCCTCTGATGTACAACAGTGTTTACAATTTGCTGAAAATAGTGGTATGTTCAATAGTAATTTGAATAATTCCTGTTATACAAATTATCATAATGAATCTACGTATATAGAATTAATTGATAACACTGATACTTCCTTTGAAGATGTATGGAAAAAAATATATGATGATAGACGTGAAAAGTGGAAGCAAAAACAAATCACATATGATACAACTAATTTATCTACCAATGTAGATCAGTGTACACTGTCTTCATTGTCTGCTGCTGCAAGTGATATTAACCCCAGTATTAATATGGTTCCAGCTATAGATCCTATCAAACATGTGGATATTCATAATATTATTACTCAATTCTCACTAAATACAGAGCAAGCACGTGCATTTACAATAATAGCATCACATTGTTTACAAAATAAGCCTGCACAGCTTAAAATGTATCTAGGTGGTGCAGGAGGTACAGGAAAGTCTAGAGTAATTCATGCAATTCGCACTTTCTTTGAACAAAGAAACCAAACTAGAAGATTTCGTTTAGCTTCATATACAGGTATTGCAGCCAAAAATATTAAAGGAATCACTCTTCATGCAGCTTTATGTATGAATCAGCACTCTAGAAATAAAACTCACAGCAAAACTCACCATGATTTAATTGCTTCATGGCAGGGTGTAGACTATTTATTTATTGATGAAGTGTCTATGATTGGTTGTTCATTTTTATTGAAAGTCAGTGAACTACTATGTGAAGCTAAAGAATGCACCCAGTCTTTTGGAGGTATTACAGCCGTTTGAATAAAGGATGGCAGTCCCCGACTTTTTGACAAGAGAGAAGCGAAGATACGATTCTGGGCGCTTCACCAAAATACGATTATTAGCGCCGGAGCCTCAATGGTTCTTGAGCTTACAGTCAACGTAGCAGGCGAAGAAAAATACAGTCTACTGTCAGAACCTAATGAAAGGAGCAGTAAAATCAGTTCAAAATGCAAAGATAAGTATTCTGAAGCAAAATGAATGCTAGGTGAAAGTGTCATAGCGGGGGGTCGAACCCTTGACGCACGGGAAGAAGCCGCGGAAGCTTGAAATCGTAGTTTCCTTTCTCTCTTCAAAAATCTCAGGACTGCCATGCTTTATTCAAACGGCTGTAATATTATTTTTGCAGGAGATTTTGCTCAGTTACCACCAGTGGCAGATACACGACTATATGCAGATATCAATACTACACGTGCTGGCACTCATACAGGGCAGAATAATATATTTGGTAAACTTCTCTGGTTAGATGTGACAACTGTTGTTATTTTAGATGAAATAATGCGGCAGACACACGATGACAATATGACATTTATACATTTACTTCATCGTCTTCGTGAAGGTAGATGCACAGAGGCAGATTATCAACTGCTACTATCTAAAACTCTTATTAACGCACAGCCTGATTGGTCTCTATCTGAGTGGATACATGCACCTCTTATTGTCAGTGACAATGCAGTGAAAGATGCTTTGAATGAAAAGGCTGCACTTGCATTTGCATCTCATACAAATCAAGAAATTCACTCATACTATGCGATTGACTCTCGTGCCGGTCATGTCATCACTGATTCAGATCTTACTTCACATCTACAAAATTTAACTTCTGGACAGACTCAACAACGACTTGGGAAAATACCTCTTATTCTAGGTATGCCAGTCATGATATGTCAAAATTTCGACGTGAATATGGGAATTGTCAATGGCTGTATTGGTACTCTCAAATCTCTTCGGTACTTCATCGATGGTTCCTCAAACCGACATGCTACCTCATGTGTTGTTCACTGTCCCGACATTGAAGTTGACTCAACTACAACAGATTTAGGAGATCACGATGTTGTTGTTCTTCAGGATGCTGTTGACATGCACTTTACACATCCATATTCTCATAAGAAATGTACCATTCGACGTGTACAACTTCCAATTGTACCTGCTTTTGCAATGACTGCACACAAATCACAAGGACAAACTATGACGAATATTATAGTTGACCTACAGAACTGCCATGGGACAGAAGCCCCATATGTAATGATATCCAGAGTGAAGTCTCTAGATGGTTTACGGATTTTAAGACCATTTGATCGGAAGAAAATTCAATGCCATCCTTCGGAAGATGTTCGAAAAGAATTCCTCCGACTTGAAATTCTTTGTCTTCAGACTCTGATTACATATGGCACAACACCAACGGAAATTGATGATGCGTGTCAGAAATTACGCCAGCTCAAAGGGAAGTCCACTCATGCTGATGATCCATCGTTGCATACTTCAGGTGCACAGAAAGCAAACGTATCTGATTCAGATCCTAATAGTAATCACGTTGCTACAGATGCTCCAAACCATGACCATGCTCCTCTTCCTAAACGTCGACACGAGATGTTCACTCAACGAACTTCTATGGCTCAGAAAAGGAAACAATCTGACTTAGATCCTACTGTCACAGATGGTACGGACCATGACTCTACTCCTCTTCCTAAACGTCGACGTCAGAGGTACATTCAAGGCACTTCCTAGAGAGCACGTTATATCCATACCTATGTCATTGTGCTCATGTTACCGTCTAATCTTAATCATATGTGCTTGCCCTTCTCCTATATGTACTCATCTGCTCTCTTGCATGACGTTTTGGCATATCACCCGTGAGACTAAAGAAAACAGCTGCCTTTTCTCCAACTCCGACCGGGTTATCAGCCAACCTGTTTGGATATGCTCCGTTTTACTCCTATATCCTCCTCTTCCTTAAATCAACCCTGGCACCCTCCGAGCGTACCTTGTCCCCACCCCAGATGTTTCACCATGTCAAAAAAACCATCATCATCTAAGACATCAAACCTCCGGTTCACCAAGTCATCTCAGCCTCCAAAGGCTAGCTCTCCTATACCTCTGCCCTCTGAACCTGATAAGTCTCCCACTCCGGAGTCCTCTCACACAGCGGACTTGGACCCCACTCAGGGTCACGGTGGTAAGCATGTACTAGCCTTGAATTCTTGACCAGGTGGTGGCTTACTTCACGACATAGCGAGTTCTGCGGATGCCTCCGCATTCACTTCTCAAGATTTGGACGCCATCCTTGCTCCGTTTGCTTCCATTCGGCCCTCCCCAGAGCAACTAAAGCTGGGAAAACCGTGGCGTGTCCCCAACTCTGAAGTGTTACTTGCCGACATGGACCGCAATGACTTTTGCAGACGCATTTCCGAAGGAGAAGGATCCTGGTCACCTGGCGGTCATTATCAGTATACGGACCCTCTTACAGGCAACGAGGCCGAGTTCATTGTCATTGGCGAAGTCGGTTCAGTCCAAGATGGCACGGATTTCTCCTCTCGAGGTAATAAGAAAGTATTATCAGCAGTATGTTTCCCCTCATATTCTCTACTTTGTAATGCTAACACGGAAAATAGAATAATCCTGCTATCACGGACAACACGGTCGTCAAGAATACGATTGCTCTACGCTGCCCTGCTTATGCTGCTCCCAATTCCGACTTCGCTATGCTCACCAGTGATCAAATTACGACAATTGATGATGTACAGACACGAGATGAGAAAGAGCCTGATCCACTGCATAGGGTATGTCGTTGACATTTGCGCTACTGTAATCCGTACTGACTTCAGCACTTGCAGGTTATTGTGTATAAATATCGCACTTCGTGCATACGCATATCACCTCGACGTCTACAACAACACATCGAGCTCGGTGACTACAGCGTCCAACCTGAACCCGATATCCTCCTCCTGACACTCCCGCCCAAATATGCTGTATGTTGCCTGTTATCCCTCACTACCCTTGCATATTCTCACTCATTTTCGTCAGAAACCTCCTCGCGGCGCGGTGCCCGCTCCTCCCGCACACTCTTGGCATCCCCCGCCGCAAGATAAGCATTCGCCTTTGAAGAAAAAGAGGGTCGCTTTGCACATGTCCGCGCCAACGACGAAGACAGAGACCTCTGACGCAATGACCGTTGACGATGAGGGTCCTATTCCTGCCCCACATACAGGTACCTCCTAACGATCACCGTCCCAACTGTATTGACCATACTGAAATGTATTCGCAGAATCTGTCACACTCCACAGCTTACACGACCCCTGCCTTCACTTCGGAGTTGTCGGTGATCCGGCAATTAAGTTACAGCACGCAAGACTTGTCACCTTGGATATCAAGGACGTCGATGGTAACTACGTCCCTCCCTGGAGATATCATCACTACCTCCGTCCCGGCACGCTCATCATCGCTCGGGCTACTCTAACATGCTGGATATATCGCGACAAGTCCCAGCCGTATGAGTCATACAAACAAGTCAGTTTCCCCCTTGCTGTCGCATTATTGATTGTTTTACTCACTTCTCCCGCCAGACTTACCAAGTCATCCCTCAATCTATTCGCATCTTGAAACAGTCGGACGGTCCTATCGAAGATCCGGTATCGTTTGACTCCCTCGGGGCCCTTCCCAACCACAACTACTGTCTATGGCAGAATGTTTTCGGAGCTGACTTTTGCCATCTGCCAGGCGTATATAGCAAATGCCAGGGTGGCAAAATGTGGCAAAAAGAAATTGCTAAGAATCCAATATTTATTCGTCTTTGCTTTCTTTTGGTGCTTTCTTCCCCTCTGGATACCGACGAACAGTCACGACATGCGATATCCACGGTTTAACTCATGCTAGGACATCCTCCTTGATCTGTTCAATGTTTCGAACCTCAGATAGTTCACGTTCGTAAGTGGCATGAACTAGCGCTGAAAGCCTATCCTGCCGGGACAACTTATTTTGACACCGCAACTCGAGATATCCGGTCGTTTACTTCATATCCCAGGTGCAAAAGGTGTCGGATAACTCTTAATGGCCAGGAAAGTTGGTCAAAAATCAGCAGAAAATGCTCTAAAATAATATAATTTGCCATTTCTGCCAACCCCCTGCGAGGGTGAGGGTGGCATTTGCCGGCAACATCTGGAAAAATCTACTTGTATTTTTATATATGGTATGATACAAGAGTGGATTTATCTTATGATATAGTATAGATCTATATAGAATTGTATCAATTTATATTAATTTAGTATGATCTTATATAGTTCTATTTGTTGGAATATACAATTTCTATACGAGCTGTATTATCTCTGTATTATTTCATACACATAATATAACCTATATACATACCCCTGTATAATTTTATCATAGAGATATATAGTAAATATAGAATACTATATTTTGTAGACAATTCTGTATTGAAACTATCTAATAGAATAACAGTCTCATAAGTCTTCAACAAATTTTGTACCTATCTCTATACAAATTAATCAAAGAAGTGTTCCATATGTATGTCTATCAGTAAAGCAGTTAACATAAAATTTTGTACAGACTTCTAAGACATTGCTAGAAGTCCATTCTCTGTTAACCTGTGGTCCAAACTGAGGGATCAGGTGAACACTTCGATGTATGTTGACCAAAGGAATAACAGCAGAGAGTCGTTTCCCATCTCTTACTGCATGTGAAACCTTATACAAACCATGAACCTCTTCTGGCTGCTCTCCAAATGGAGTAAACCATTCAACATATGCCAAGTAAAGAGGTGGTCTATGTTCCTGGTTGAATAGCAGTGGAAGTGCACCTTTAGGTATAGAGAATATCACTTTGACTTGAGCAACTCTATATCCTGTTTAATGATTCATCAGTCATGAGATACTTTAAATCCAATATTCAATAGCAAAACTTACCTTCAATGCCAACTATATTTCCATCTCCAATATTAACCAATGCTGTATCAAAGCGTGGAGGAAGAATATCATTACGATAGTTCTTTCTCTTTGGCCTAACATGAAGAACATCATATGCCTCCATGGTATTCTGAAAGTGTGGGAAGTCTGGTCGCCAAAACTTGGCCCGATGGTAAACAGGAAGGTGTGTGAATGGTAGAAGAAAGTTGTGTGCCTCTCGACGAAGAGTAGCATTGTTGGAACCAGGGTTATTGAAGTGAAGAATGAAGTAACATAGTGCCTCTTTGAATCCAGCTGCATGATATTCTTGCTCCAGATGGGATATTGCTACTGCCTTCAAGGAAGGATGTTTGGTCATCTTGAGAGGAGGTAGAGGTAGAGGCAATGGATTAGTGGTTGAGAGTGGTGGACACCCTGCTTGTCTCCACTGAATGTAGTTTGCATGTCGAGATATCTTCTCATTGCGCTCTAGCCAGAGAGTCATTTGAGGGAACTCATCCTTCCAATTTGTTGCGTCTGCAGCATCTTTAGCAACCTCAATATGGAGGCGCTCAAAGAACTGAGTGTTGAAGTTATCCGTGGTACCAAAACGCTTGATAAGGAGGCGATAGTGACGAGCAACCACATGAAGCTTGGGAAGATTCCAGTCCTTTCGAATATTGAGATCAATGAAAATTGATTTATGGTTATCGAAGTGATTCATTGCTTCTTCCATTGCATCAAGGGTTGCACTGTTGTGGATAGGATATTGTGCCAGATAGATGAAATCCAGAAGTGCGCGGGTAGCTTTGACTAAGCGGATAGGAGAGAGGTTGTTGGGAAGTGGAAGGTCAATGATGAGACCAAGAAGAATACGGGCAATATCAGCATGCTCTTGACCGGTAAGCTTTGTAAGAGAAGTGATTCCTTTGAGAAAGCTTCGAATATGGTGATTGGGAGGTAGACGTTGACATCAAGCATCAATCTCTACTTGTGAGTATGCAGACTTCACCCATGCTAGCAGATGCTTGAGAATGCCTTGGTATAGCTGGTGGAGAGTATCAGGAGTGATGGATAAGAAGATATCTGCTCCAGGAAGGTCTGCCCAAAAGGGCTGGTAGATAGGCTTGATGCGCGCATCTCTACAGGCCTGTAGGTATCGCCTTGGAACTTCATCGGCAATGGCAAGGATGTGCTGTATATGCTCTAGGTTGCGAAGTTCTGCATGATAGTCTGGGTCACCAAGGTGGTTGTGAGGGGTATCGCAGATAGGACAATCGCCATAGAGTGCACCTGTGACAACAACCTGATCCAAATAATCACAGGCATATGCTGCAAGAATAGGATGATTGCGTCGACAAACTCCATCTCCACTAGCCATGACCTCTCCATTCGAGGCAGGTATCTTGGTTGGTGCAAGAATCTCCCGCAGAGAAAGGTGGAAAATATTTGCAGCTACCCGTCGCCTTTTTGCTTTGATATTGATCTCCTCAAGATTACTGGTAGGAAGGTATCCAAGCAGTACATATGCTTTCTGAGATGGCTTACGGCGGATATCCTTTGGAATGTTTCCCAATGTCATATAGAGAGGATATGCAGTTTTGCCACGAAAGAGAGCAATTTCAGTTTTGTCTGAGGAGAGTATAAGGGGTAGAATGGTTGCCCCAGGGCTCCGATCCTCAAGAATCATCTATGTGTAGACTCATTAGCTACAATTATTCAAGTATACTGTCTCAACATACCTGCATCATCCACCACCAGTCACCAGTATGCATATCATGCCATACACGATCAGTCTGATCTTCGTCAAGAAAGTGTTGCTCAGGCTTGACAATGAGATGTGGAGCAAACTTTGGATCACCATATAAGGCACGTATACATTGCATGATGTCCCGAAGGTAAAGTTCCACAGTGACCCCCTCGTCCTCGAGAGTTACTTCACGGCACTCAAATCGCGGTCGGAAGGCGGGGATGTCTTTATCAATGATTGCATTGAGCTCACGAGTATTCCGATATGATAATCCAAGGCTATCCACAAACTTTAGGTATCATCATAAGCCTCATAGCAGTTAAGATAGAACAACCCAACATACCCCGTCAATACTCAACAGCTCCGTAAAGGCATTGGATCCAATATTATGCTTCTTAGCCCACTCAGCTAGTTTCCAGTCCATCTCAGAGGTGAATGGCGCATAGGGATTTTGCTCCGAGCCATGGACATTTGCTCCATACACTGCATGAGCAGCAGGATCACGCTCATCAAGAGGTGCACCAGCCGTATCGAAAGGAAAGGGCTTGATGTGGATGTCCTGACGAAGAGCCTTCTCCACCCGAAGACGTGCATTGCGAGCTGCTAAGCTTGCCAAATGATCAGCAGGTGTACTTGATCTCGATGTATCACTTGATGAACCAGAGGATACTGCAGGGCCGGGTGAAGCTGACAATGATGGGGAGGAGGGGGGAGAAGGTGAAGGATGTGGAGAATTGGAGGAACTAGAGGAACCAGAAGAAGAAGGCTCGCCAGGTGCATCAGGGGCTTCATCTTCAAAGTCCTCATTATCAGAGCTACCATACTGACTCCCATTTTCTTCATAGTCATACTGGGAGCCTTCTTCTTCATCTTCCATCCCAAAGTCTTCAGGACCATAGTCATCGCCAAAGTAGTCGCCGTCAAACGGGACCACTGGCATCTCTAGATCATCGAGGTCGGAGTGATCATTGGCCGGATCACCGTGACAGGAGGTATTGTTGTTGTCAAGTGGCATTGAAATCTCACTCTCATTGTCTTCCGGATCGAGAGGGGGGCTCCGATCAGTATTGCTTCGAGTTATTTGGCCACGGATGCGGTCTCGATAGGCTTGACATTGGGGGTTTTTCGTAAGAGTGAGATGGCGCAAGAAGTTTTCTGTGCTGAAGGTGCGAGTGCAGCCCTCACAGTAGTTATTCATCTATGAGTATACAGCTCAGCTTCAGTCCTAGTCATTTGTCAGGAAGACTCACCGAGAAGACACGAAGGCAATGGGATGGAATGAGGATGCACTACCGCTGACGACGCAGACTTGCCGAACAGTAAGCAATGAATAGGCGCCAACGTGGGCGGGGCAATGTGGCGAAACAACTTATATTCAAAGTGCAAGAGATCTATGGTACAGGGCTAAACGGCATTACGGAAGCAGGCAAACATGTACATCGGCTTTGGTACCCCTCTATACAGCGTGATAGTCGAAGTGAATAGGCCGGGGAAGGGAGAGGGATTAGGTGCAAAGCGAGATCGTGGAGTCAGGTACCGTTAGACAGCGCTGCTGTCAGCGCACACGGCGACAGGTTGCTGCAGCGAGCACAAGGGCCTTTGTCACTACTGAAGTGCACAGAACAAACACAGGATACTTACTATTAAATGGCAAGGGTTCGCCATACTCAGATCGCCGCCACAACAGGACCTACGACGAAAGTAGTGTCAGATGAAACAAATTGCACAAAGGTTAAAGATGGGTAACTGACAGGATTTGACTGTCGCTTGCATAGGTTGCAACTTGCGGACGGAAAGCGAAGGACATAGTGGTTGCACTTGATGACCTACTTGCTGGTAACGGCCTGTTTGACTTTGCCGACGTACCCATTCCGTTCACTGTTCTTGCAAATGCACGCGAACGGGGAGGTACTAAAGCTTGGGCGTTGCGAGGAGAAGTGGTAGTATCAATTAGCTGGGATTCTTCGACTTTTTTCATGCAGAAGATATACACGTACCATGGTGAACCCCTTGCCAACAATACCAATCCCTCGGGACCTCTTGCCGTGCGCCATGCCGTCTCATGGAATGAGCATTTTGGCTCCACCTCCACTTCGAAGCCGGGTGTTCCATGAGGGATGACTTGGACCCCAGGAATCGTTATGTAGTCGGCCGGAGAATGGGTGACTCTAAGCTTCGTTGGTGAGTTGCGTCGAACCTGCTGAGGCTTGAAGGGTGCGTCAGGACGTGACTACGGTCGGTGGAGACACTTAACGAGTTCGTTGAGATTTCGGGACGCTTCGACGGTGGTGATGATAGGGAATGTGGTTGTACGAAAGGTGAGCGAATGGTTATTCAGGAGGGAAGAGGGACTTTCGTTGAATGAGTTCACGGGCATCAGCAGCTTCCAAAAATGTCGATACTGCTGAGTCAGCCTGGCCCATGCACCAGACGGTGAGCCCTCTCACCTTGCTCTCTTCCCCATACAATATACCCAACCCGTTCAACCCGTTTCAATCGTTTCTATTTAATATTTAT